>JAXGGA010010153.1:0-48150 GCA_038373865.1 Uloborus plumipes
GTAAATAACACTAGTCGACAAATTTTCACTTTTTTTCCCTAACAAAGATGAAATTAACTGTTTTTGACTAATTTTGCAGTGTAGAATTCAAAAATAATAGTAAAAAAGCTGTAGCACGTACAGTTTTTTTGTTATGAATTTCTAAAAAGTACTGAACATAACTGAAAAATCATATCAAACACACCTTTTTTCAAGAGGAAAGGATCGTAATATTAACTCCTAACTTTTTTTTGAAGTTTCAAGAGAGACTCAAAGTTCAAAATCATGACCACTAATAGCAAAGAAGGGGTTCTTAGGGTGGTATACCCCCTAAAAATGAGCAAAAAATCACCAAAAATGATCTTTTCATTCTTGTTTTTTTTTTAATGACGTAAAAAAAAAATTCGATGTAAAATCAGAGGATATGACCCCCTCCTATGATTCCTACGTCCGAAAAATTTTTCGCGCTGTAAAAAAAATTTTAAAAAAATTAAAAACCGATTTTATGACTGTCGCACGCTAAATACGAGACACATCGCAGGTCTTCAGAAAGACGGCGTATTCTGGCTGGTTCTTATGTAAAATTATCTCCAAAATCCAAATATGGCCCCTTTCCTCTCCATCACTCTCCACTTTTTGCCGAAAGCCCCCCCCCCCGCCCCCTCTGATACAAAGCCGTAAAATGAGAAAAAAAAAGATCGTTTTTTTTTTATTTTTTTAATTTTATTTTACAGCGCGAAAATTTTTTTGGGCATAGGAATAATAGGAGGGGGTCTTATACTCTGATTTTACACCAGAAAAAAAATTTTAAAACGTCATATTAAAGAAACCAGAATAAAAAGATACTTTTTCATGATTTTTTGCATATTTTGAGGGGATACACTCCCCTCGTCCCCCCTTTTTGTTATCGGTGGTCATGATTTCGGACTTTGAGTCTCCCTTCACCCCCAAAAAAATTTAGGAGTTACTATTTTGCTCCTTTTCCCTCCAAAAATAAGCATTTGGTGCGAAAATCATAAAAAATAGTAAAAAATTATTTTTTTTATTACGGAAAATTGAGACGTGGTGGGACTTTTTTACTTGCAGGTACTTAAATAATTATATGAATACGTAATAAAAATAATAATTTGGTTGTTGTTAGTGAACCACTGTCGACCAGTGTAATGAGAAAAGGGGTTTATGCAAACATATTTTTGAAATCAAGTTTGTGGTAAATAATTCACTACAAAAAGTTATTGAGAGAGAATTTTTCCGGGGGAGCTGAGCCGGCTTGAAATATTTCTGGGGGAGCCGGAGCTCCCCCGGTTCTTACGCCCGACGAAGCTAACAAACCTCTGAATTTCGGAAAAAGGGATTGATAAAAGTTAAGAGCCATTATTTTGAAATTCAGATAAGGTGTAGCAGTAACCATTTTTGATATTCCTCTTTTTTTTATATGTCAAAGTAGGTCATGAGAAGGGAATATTCTGAAGTTTGCAGCCTCCCAGAAATTTTGTTCGTTCGGTAAAAATTCCCAAAGTTTGATGTTGCAAAAAAAGAAAGTTGCGTAGGGTCACGTCTCGTTTTCAAGAAAATATATTTTTTTTTGTAGCTCATTTTAATGTTTTTTTCTCATAGTAAAATGTGTCCATCAAGTGGGTCAGATCTGTTGAAACTTTAAGTATATAGCAATGATGTACTATTTAAATTTGTATAGAGAAAGAGAAAAAGACTAAAACACTTAATTTTGTTTAAATTTTTATAATTTTTAGTTTTTTAATTGCAATTAACTCAAAAAAAAAAACCGATGAATCCTGAGATAACTATTGAATGCACCTATTATACTAGTTGCTATATCTTTATCTGATGAAATACATTAAATTCGAAGTCGTTTGAAAAGTTAAAAGTAACGCAATTATAATGGCTGGCATTGATATTTTTGCTATTAGCAAATTTAGTGGACAAAATTATTCACAGTGGAAATTTCAAATTAATTGCGCTCTTAAGTCAAAAGGTGTGTTTCTGATCGCCAATGGGACTAAAAGTAAGCCAAGTTCTGACGATGCGAAAATAGAACGATGGGAAAAGGACGATGCAGTAGGGATGTTCACGATATCATCGGCGATATCAAATTCATTATACCTAAACAATTGATACTTGATGGCACAAAATTCAAAGGAGAACCAATAAAAAATACACTTAATGTGTGGTAGTTTTTAAAATTGATTTTAAAAAATTCTAAAGTCTCGGACATGATTTGTACCATTTTCGCTGGAATGACCCGTGTAAACCTTTTGAGGTTTTTTTTTTTTTTTGTAAAACTTGTAAACTTGATTATTGGATTTTAACATTACTGAAATGAACTCAAAAACATGCGGAGTAAAGCCTTAAAAATAAACCAATCTGACTACCAAGATCCCCTTGCGATCCCTTTAGATCCATCCTTATGAAAAAACATGAAAAAAGTTCAGTTTTTGGAATTTTCCACTTTTATTTTCGTTGAATAGATCAAACCACTGAGTACAAAATGATTTTTTACTCAATCTTTACTTTTTAACTGAATAGTGAGGGTCAAGTGCCAGTATTTTTGGATGTGAATGGGCAGTTACTCCCTTGCCCCCCTGTACGAACCGCCTATGAATCACAACAATCTGAAACACGCACTCCAGTCCCAAATTCTTTTTTTTTTTTTCCAGATCTTTCAAGTATCTTGTCAAAATCGAAAATTTCTTAAACACTAATCAGAGTTCATATGCTGCTATTTACAACATTCTTAAAATATACGCTATAAATGAACTCTGATTGAAAAAAAAAAAAAATCATTTAAAAGCTGCAGGTCATAGCAATTCCTGTACTTTTCTGCACCGTTGCTCAAATAAAACTACTCTGTTATAGCTAGCTCCATAGACATCCTTCAATTTCATTTTACAGAGTTCAATAACAAAAAAATTGCAGAAAGCGTCTTTAAACCCGTATCTTTTCCCCACCTTCTTCAGAGATAGTCTAAACTTGCGATTTCTAGATTTCAATACCGAAAATTTTTCTGAGAATGTCCGAGAACCATCCCTATTTCCTTAAAATTAACAAAACTTGTAAAAAATTGCATTTTTTAAAGTTCAATTTTGAAGAAAATCTGTGAGGAGCCCAGATCCCAATGACATCAGAGAAAGCTTAAATTTTCTTGCCATTTTTGAAAAAAAAATGTGCACATACCCTACCCTCATTCTTTTCCTTAACGCTACAAAAGATTGAGTCAAACTACAATCTCAGATTTCAATTGAAAATAAATAAATAAATAAATCAGGGGATTCCGCAATCCTGACGTCACCAAAAGCAGAACAAGCGATAACACTTCGATTAGCATTCATAACTGTTTTGCATGTTAACACTATAAGAAATACATAGTTAGGAGTTGAGTTGCTGTTTTGCTACTTTTTTTATTTTAACGGTTTCATCGACATTTTTTAGAATTTCTTATAAAGCCACTCATTATTTACTGCTCTATTGCACTCAGTTTTAATATATTGCTTTTAAATACAGGGGAAACTAAGGGAGGTTTGACCGCACGGGAGATTTGACCCAGACCCAGATCCTGATTACCGCAGGGGCACGCGGGGCAAAGGCCCCCTCCTCTTAGATTTCATGGGTCCCAAAATCCCCTTATTTTATCCAACGCCTCCTAAATACTAAATGGCTACTGTATATTTTACTATCTCTACTAATAATAAAGCTGAAGGTTTGTCTTTCTTTCTGTCCTTCTGTCTGTCTGTCTGTCTATTACGCGCGTAGCGCCCAAACCGTTCGGTTGATTTTCATGCCACTTGACACAAAATTAGTTTGTAGCATGTAGTTTTGCACCTCGAAGCGATTTTTCGAAAATTCCATTTCGTTCTTTTTCTATTCGAATTCTTAGCAGAAATTCGATAAAATAGGGAAGAAATATTTCATACACATTTTCAAGTCTTATGTCATTCGAAAGCTTGAAATTTTCTGCACAAAATGAAGTTTTTTCGAAGTTTCTACGATCATCAGGAGAGCTGTAACAATTGTTTTTAGAATCCCGGAATTCAAGGCTTATCTTCAGTAAAGCAAGCCAAACGATTCTAAAATGGTTTATGAAATGAATTATTTTATCAACGGAAATCAACTTTTAATGTTGTTACCATGGTTACGTTTTTATTTCGTTTATTTGTTTCGTTCTTTTTCTATTAATAATTTTAAAAATGTATTTGTTTTTGTAGCAATCCAAACTCCAAGCCTTGTTAAAATTAGTCAAATGAAATATAATAAAATCGTGATAAGATGGCACCTGTCAATCAAATGAGAAATCGAGTCCTTTCTTTAAAAAAGGTAGGGTCAAGTGGGGGAAAGTGGGTCCATGGGGTAAAGTGGGGCTATTTCGAAAAACACCTCTTTATTCTATTCTAATTAAGGCAGGGATTCAAGTGAAACAGCACTGCGATCGCTTCGAATTGCAATCGCTACTGGAAGTGAATTACATTATCATCAACTTAACTTGGCATGACGTCACTACGGGTGGAGCCAATAAGAGCTCACAAGCAGTCAGTGATCTCCTCTTATTCGCCAAGTAGGCTGTGACGTTTTATCTAGCTCGTCTGTTTCACTTGAATCCCTGCCTAAGGCAGGGATTCAAGTGAAACAGGCTATCGCAAATTGCAATCGCTACTGGAAATGAATTACATTAGAACGTTTCTTGATGCTGGAAATGAATTACATTAGAACGTTCATCGTGACGTTTGCCTATGAAAAACGAGCTAGATAAAACGTCACAGCCTACTTGGCGAATAAGAGGAGATGGCCTACTGCTTGTGAGCTCTTATTGGCTCCACTCGTAGTGACGTCAGTGCCAAATTAGGCTGATGATAATGTAATTCATTTCCAGTAGCGATTGCATTCGAAGCGATCGCAGTGCTGTTTCACTTGAATCCCTGCCTAAGATAATTGGTTAATTCTTTTTTTAAGAAGCGAATTGAGATTACAGCAAATACTTTTGTTTTAGTTTTAAAATCTGGCAGCAATTTAAATAATGAAAAAAATTAGTTTGTGTTCGTTCCATACGAAATGTAATTTTAAGCTGCTAATAAACTTCTTTAAAACACCGTTATTAAGAAGCGTAATCGATAATTTTTTGTACAGAGTCAAAGTGGATTATTCATAGAACTTATCGCCATATAAAAGTAAGAAAAAATTTGAAAATTCGTTTTTTTATAAGGTTTTTTCTGAGGTGGGGTAAAGTGGGTCTATGATTAGGCTTAGCTAAGTGCTATATGAAGCTGATTCGTTTGGTCTCTAAAGTCAACGTCTGTAAAGGTTTAAAGCTTTATATTTTTTAACACTATTCTCTAAATTTTTGTAATTTCATTGAATGACTAAACAAAAGTTTTCATAACAATGTTTTTATAACATTGTTTTAAAAACCAGTGTTTTCCCATCTGATCGATAATCAATGCTCGATTTTTGTTGACATTATTTCTTTAATTAAATACCAGAATCAAAAATGTATAAATATTTACATTTCTGCATTTAAATGTAGTTAAGGTACATTTATTCCACTGTATTCTTACTTAAAAAACAATATTTACATTTTTTTGTGCTAATATACACGTATTTCTAAACTAGCCCCACTTTCCCCCACCATGGGGGAAAGTGGGTCTATCAAAACACGATCTTTTAAATGTATCACTGAGAAAAAACAAACCTTCAAAATTGAATAAATCTGCTTCATACTTAATCTATATGAGTCCAATGTGTATAAAATGCATCAAAGTTTTCATTGAAATATACTTAGTCAGATTTTAGGGCCTAATCGAAAAAAAGCTTGATTTTAGCCCCACTTTCCCCACCTGACCCTAGAGAATTAAGAAACTGACGCGTACCATTTTTGTGAGTTTACATTTCTGCATTTAAATGTAGTTAAGGTACATTTATTCCACTGTATTCTTACTTAAAAAACAATATTTACATTTTTTTGTGCTAATATACACGTATTTCTAAACTAGCCCCACTTTCCCCCATCATGGGGGAAAGTGGGTCTATCAAAGCACGATCTTTTAAATGTATCACTGAGAAAAAACAAACCTTCAAAATTGAATAAATCTGCTTCATACTTAATCTATATGAGTCCAATGTGTATAAAATGCATCAAAGTTTTCATTGAAATATACTTAGTCAGATTTTAGGGCCTAATCGAAAAAAAGCTTGGTTTTAGCCCCACTTTCCCCCACCTGACCCTAGAGAATTAAGAAACTGATGCGTACCATTTTTGTGAGTTTAGAGATATTTTGGCGATCTGACGAGTTGTGTAGAAGAGGGAAACATTGTTTAAAGGTCAAAAAAGAAACAACATGATAGTAAACCATTCTAAATTTATCGTCTGGCAAAACATATTTTATTTCCTTTTTTTTATTTCAATATAAATTGCAGTAAATGGCTTGAGTGAACGAGTTTGGCTTTTAATTTATCATTTGCTACTTGATGTTTGTCGATGTTTATTGTTTTTATTATCATGGTGAAGAATAATGCACGAAATTTCTATTATTTTGTTTTTGAAGAAAGAAAACTTTCTTCTTCTTTTAAACTTTGGTAAAATTTCTGTGAGCAGCAAAATTGTTCTTATTTTCTCTTTTTTCTTATTTTTGTGCACCTCCCCTTGGGGTTGCATTCGAATTTCCCCAAGGGGGTTTTTACCCCTTTTATGGGGTAAATCAGTGTTAATTTCAATGCAGACAAAAGTGATATGAATTGGCGCGACCACTTGGCGAAATGTCGCCAAGCTTTTAGTCGCCAAGTGTTTGACGCCAATTTGGCGACATATCGCCAAGTTGGCGGCAAATTTGGCGAAAAAATTTATTTTTTTAATTTGGGTTCAATTTGGTGCTATTGGCGATATTTTGCGAAAAATCCACTGAATGATGTTAAAATCGGCGATATTTAAGAGATTAATCATTGAAAAACATTTTTTTGCATTGTTTTGTGGCAAACTAGGGATGTAAATGTTTGAATTGTTATCTTGCTCACTCCAAGCACTATTTTAGCACTTAAGGCATCTACAAAGAAATTTACACGTAAAAGGAAGTAGTGTGGGGCCCATGCCAAATTTTTATATCATTCTTTAAAAAAATTATAGTTGAATAACTAAAATAGAGTATTTTTTCTGCTATATCAATTTTTTACAAATGAATTTTTAATTTTATACCACGGGCAAAGCCGTGCTGGTACCGTTAATACTAAAAGCCTACTGTGTGTGTCGTCGTATATTTTTCTCTCAATAATTGGATAGCCTTTTTTTTTTCAAGTCCGATCTTTGCACAAAACTTTTATTTCATTCTGGTATTGTAAGAACTTTTTTACTCATAAAACGTTATTTATATGACAAGGGGGGGGGGGGGGATGGGCTGAAATAGAAATGTGCCCCTTGTCCAATGTCAGAATGATCGGACTCTGCCCAGACCCATACTCTCTTTTTCATATTTAAATAAATATTGAGCTGTTGAACATCATATAGTAGTAGTATCAAGTAGAATAAAAAGTTAATTCTAATTTTTAGACATTTTGAAGTAGAATAAGGGAGCAATCGTATGTGGTGTCTTTATCAGGCAAAAAAGTAATTTTTCTGGCTTCAAGTTCATCTCGCTTGTACTATTCGTTAACATAAACAAAGTTAAATTGAATTAATTTTGTACTCACTAAAAGACTGTATACCTCATTTTTTACTTTAACTTTTTATATCTTTACCGAGCCCTGGTTATAAAGATGTTCTGCAAAATCTTGGTTGGGAAATAAAAGCTCTAAAATATTGCTGTTTCCCCCCTTCAAATAACCCTGCTATCTTAAAGAATCCTATTATCCATCCTGGAAGAACTAAATTAAAAATTAGAGAGCTAAAAAAAGATATATTATAGAACAAGGTGTAGTTTAAAAAAATCTTCATCCGGTATGAATTTTACGCATTCCTGCAAACAAGCAATTTTTCTAAAAGATGTTTTAAAGCACTGAGCATAACTTTTTCTTAAAACTCAAAACTCACACGTACAACACTTTATTGCGTTAGTATATTTGTGGGTTTGGTTGCAAAAAAAGATCACCAAACTGCTCCTTCTAATTGCTGAAAATGTCACGAAAATTCAAATCATTTATCGTTAAACTACCATCCTAGAATGCTGTGTACATCACGAGTTGAGATAGAACAAAGCATTAAAAGACAATGGCCGTTTCATTGTCTTGGCCCAGGTGCTGGCTTGTTGAACTTCACGGTAAATCTTAATTGCAACCAGGTTCACTTTACAAAATTAAATCTTAATTCATGATATTAGTTACCTTTTATTTTCCAATTAACATAAGTTAATTTATTTCAAGTATTCGCAGTATAATTTCTTATTGTTCTTTTGCCTTCTTTTGTTCTCAGACATGAATGATTTGCCGGTACATTTGGGTGAAAATTGATCACGCCAGTAGGGTTATAAAATAGTATTTTTTGGAGCCAAACTGCGAAATTTTGGCTACGGAACTCAAAATAAATAAATGAATAAATAAAAATAAATAATTAATTAATTCATTAAAATGAATAAAAAATATAAAATAAATAAAAATACAAAATTAATTAATAAAAGGTAACACGTTTCTTGAGGTTTTAATTTCTACAGCGTCTTATATGTATAACAGAGCTCAATTCTTTTTGTGCGTATGTGCGTACGCATGTATATATGCCTGTATGTATCTACAGGGTCCGACGTAATGAATAAAACAATATAAAAGTTACAGAAATTCGAAATAAATTGAAAATTTCATTGAAACAAACATTGAAAACAAAGGAAAAATGTTTGCCGTTTACCATACCATACATGCCATTACTTATTTTTGAAGATGACTAAGTGCCGATGTTCGCCAGTTTCCACCGCACCACTTTCAATGGGATTTCCTCCATAGTTCTAAGCATCCGTTCCTTGAGTACACGTCCTCATACCGTGGCTGATCTCATGGAAGGCATGCGTACAACTTTGGAGGGCTGAATAGGGTGGTAGAAGCTTTCATTCAACGCCTGGAGCAAAGCGCTGATCGTGATGGTGATTATCTGTACGTTATCATATTCAAGCACAAGTAGCGGTATGCATTTTTTTAAGAACGCGGCTCTTTTTTTCCAATTTTTTTAAATCACTAAAACTAAATTAGGGACCCATTTCTGAAAAAGGAGGGGGTGTAGCAACCCCCCGGTGACGGCCCTGACACCAGCTTGTTTTGGACTATTCTCTTGCCATTGAATTTTCTTTTTCAAAGAAGTACTTAGTGTGAATGAAAATTAAGCAGGTAGGTTTTACTTCTCACTAAGAGCGATTCCGTTAGTTAAATAACATGAATGTTTCCGTTATAATCAACGAATTATGGATAACTTATGCAGGATACATTGTAGAAGAAGTAGTGAGTGTGATTTTGGATGCCAAACAATCTCTGAAACTTGATAAATGAACTTTTAGACTGTAGATTTTCGATAGTGAACTGTCAAAAAAGCAATTTTACATGATTTTCGGTGATGTTGACGGAGAGGAAGTTTTTGAGTCTGCTCAGAGAAAAGCTTTGGAATTGAAAGTCCTAAAAATTTGCAGGTCATCTCATTTTACTTTAGGAAAAGGGTTGGGTTGAAACTTTTTAGCTGGAAATCAGGATTCGTTGAAAGGGATAAGTACTAAAAATTAGCTGCTTTCCTTGAAAAAATTATGGATCCTTCTTGAACTGAACATATTTGAGAATGAGATGATGGATATATTATTTTTTCCCATTGTATAAGTCATCTCTGTCACGGCAAGATACATATGTCAAATAAGCCTATGTCAGTATGGTGAGTAAAACTGACAAATAGTGTTGATGGTACTAAAATTACGAAGTTTAAAGCTCATTTTTCAAACAAAAAATGTCCCAAACTGAACCAATTTTTAAAAGGATTGTATCCGTCATTGGGAGCACATTAAATGGGATGAGGTGCTGCAAGAAAGCTTTTCCTGCTGCTTGGCGATATCCATGCAATCACATTTTTGCATCTTCTGAAAAACGCCAGTTTTAGAAAAGGCTGATGATTTGGCTTTGTTCATGGCTTGAATCTGGTAACCCCCGAATTCAGACGATCGTTCTTAATCGAAGACATCAGCATCTGCCACTACACTACCAAAATGCGAGCTATGTTTCGTTGCCGAGGGAGAAAGAATGCATCTTTTTTAAAAGCCATAAAACTCCATAATTGGTGACTTCTGACCTCTCCATTCACCTGTCCCTAAAAAAATGCACTTTTCCTCCGAAATATTCTCTGCATACTCTCGCTCTCGAAGGGGTGTCCGACGCCCCCCCTCTTCCTCCTAATCCAATGTGACCCTGGGTTCTTAAAAATAAAGAATCTGACCAACAGCGGTGATCTTTAAAGAGGAAAAGAAATGGTGGGGGAAGGCAATGCTCACGATTGAGAGAGGTGAACTCGCAGGTTAAAGGCGGGTTGCTCAGACAAAAGTCCCGAGCAATAAAAAAAACAAAGGGCTTCTCACGTTCAAATGCGTGACCCCGCAAACCGCGGGTTCAAGTACAAAAAGCCTGATGCTCCCCCATAGTCGAGATCAGTACGTCACGGGGCGCGAATTGCGCCGGCGAGTTTCGATTTGGCAAAGTCGGGCACTGTTTCGGGTTTCGGCAAGCGATGACTTCGGTTTGAGCGATGGTGTGGTCGACCATGGATGCAAATCATCTCATTAGCATGGTGAGTGTTTGACTTGAAATTCATATGCCTACGTTTCGGTAGTTTTTTTTAATTGATTGCATTGCATTTCTATTTGAGGTGTATTCCGGAACGTATTGGGCCTGTTTCTCTTAAAATTCTTTGCCCCTCAAGAAACTGCACTGTAAAAAATAGACGTTGCTTTTACATCATAATACAGCTATTTTTACGGTAATTTTACAGTAGTAAACTGCAAATTGCTAATTTTACAGTACTAGACTGTAAAATAGCTAGTTTACAGTAATAAACTATAAAACTGCTAGTTTCACAGTTTATGACTGCATTTTACAGTTTTAAACTGGAATCTATGCTGCCAGTACTATACTGCTGTTTTTACAGTATAAGTACAGCTAATTTTATAGTCATATTTCTATTTTTACAGCAGTAAGCTGTAAAATTGCTCGTTTTATAGTGATAAACTGTAAAATGTCTAGTTTTTAAGTTTATTACTGTGCTTTTACAGCTATAAACTGACACCTCTGCTGCCTGTATTATACTGTAAAAACAACAGCTCTTTTTTTTGCAGTGTGCACGTGGTTAAAATCATGATTTGGACAGTTTTCCGCGAGACAAAAGTTCATGCAACAGTCAAGAGTTCGTTTTTGCTCTTATAAACGTGTGATTCCTGTTGAAAAAAATGAATTTATTTATCAAGGAGGGGAGAAAAGGAATTGATATGAAATTCCGAATACGGATGACCAAAGGTATTTTCAGCTCCTTTACAAGCAGTGAAAATCGAAAATAGGCTTCAGAAATTTCGTCAAGCGTAATTTTATGCTTTGTATTTTACATAGAATTTTAGTACTGTCGTTCCCGCTTAATCGGGTGACGGATAAACAAATACCCCGGTTATACGAATAAAACATCCCGGAACCGAATACTCTCCATGGCATAGACGTAATGTTTAAAGATCCCCGCTTAAACAAATACCAGCTTAATCGAATAATATTTCTTTGAACCGACAGTATTCGTTCAAGCGGGGCCGACAGTATTGTGAAATGATTTACGAAAAAATAGTTAATTTCTTTTAATGTTCCACTCAATGCTTTGTTTTTTTTTATATACAAAATACCAAACAATTTCAATCAGGGCCGTATATTTAAGGGCTGGGCTCTTAGGGTTCAAACCAGGGTTGGCAAAGGTGGGCCCAGCCCAGAAAAACCCGCGGGTTTTTGTCAAAAGTGGGTTTTTGTTCATTTCTAAGTTATCAACAAATATAGTCAATAATAATATCTCATCTAAATTATGCATAAAAAATAAGTAAGAAATGAGGTTTATTTGAGATAATTTTTCTCATAGTAATTATTTATTTTATAAAATAATTATTATTTCTTCAATTTTCAAGTTATCGTCCAGAAAAATTTCCTAGCTATGATATAACTTTTTGTTGCAAAATACTTATTATTATTATTATTTATTTTTTATAGCAAATTTCAAACTTTAAAATAAATTGAAAATGCACCATTGATTAACTTCTTGTAGATGGAAAAAATTGCTTAATTAATGTTTTATGATAATTTTGATTCAACACAGAAGTCAAATAATGATAAAATACTGCAATTTTTGCTTTTATTCTGAAGTAAGAAAATAAAGTTTTGCTCTTCATTTCTTCTAACCCTACTGCATTTAGTATATGATGATTTTCAAGTGCTATATTTGTAGAGGTACCATACCACTGACTTTAAGCACTAAACCCTTTCTTTGATCTAAGAAAAACAAAAAAAAAAAGCGTCCCCACGCAGTTTATTACTGCTAAAATATTATGACAAGCATTTATTAACAAATTTATAATTCTTGAAAGTTCTAATGTTAACCTAGTTTTTTCTTAGAATTATTTTAAAAAAAATTAATTAAGAGTCCACACTCTCCCCACCCCCCTCCCCATCTGAAATTAATCAGTTTTTGTTTTGAAAAAAAGAAGGGGGGGGGGGAGACACTCCTCTTATCTCAGAAACACACCTATCATTGAGATATCTATATATATAAAAATGAATGTTGGTGTGTGTGTGTGTGTGTGTGTGTTCCCTAAGATCTCAGAAACTACCTGGGAGATTTGGCAGAAATTTTCACCGTTTGTTCCTTTTGGTACTGGGAAGGTTTAGAGACCAGTTTCAACAAAATCCGATGGGTAGTTATTTTTTTATTTCAATTTTAGACCTGATTCTGTCTTTGTAATTTCAATTTAAAACTCCATTTTCGAAGGCTTTCATCAATCCAATCGAGTATTTAGTGTATCAACTCAACTCTCTGGCAGATAGTTGGAATTGCTTGCTACCGTAAATTTGGCGATCTTTTAAATCGCGCCAAGAGCCCTCAATAATGGAAGTTTTCCCAATAACTATCTCAAGTATAAAGGATAAAAAAGGTATATGATTAACAGATTAATCTTTTTTTAAAAACAAATGAGATTCAGTTTCATATTTCGGAACTTCTTTAGATTTGTAGAGGCTTAGAAGTCATGCATTATTTTCCAGACGAACACTATTTTGTTCATTATACCTATTGCTGTTTTCAATCAAAGTATGTTACTATATTTTCTCGCCAAACATCCAATCAATAGTTCGTTTTCAATATACCTCAATGTCGGAAATTATTTTAACGCCTTACGAAATGGTGTACATTTAGCGCCAAATATAATATTCAAATTGATTTCAGATTGACAAAAAGTAATCAGCTTCATAGAGAATACCTCAACAATTGGATACAATTTCTCTTTCACAAAAGTGATAATACGTAAGTTTCTTTATTTATGGAAGGGATAGGGGTTCAGAATTATCCAAGGTATCCCAAATTAGCTACCAAATTGGCGAATTTTTTAAATAGCGCCAAGAACCTCCAATAATTGAAATTTTCCATGGCGCGTTGCTACGCAACTATTTTTGTTTTCGAGAGTAGAAAAAATTATTTGTGTATGATAAATACCTGATTAAATATGTTTCCTTCTCAGACAAACATATTATTGCGTGACAGTACTCAAATGCTACCATATTTTTTAAGGTGTTTGCTTTTTCATGTCCGTAATATTTGTCATTAACCGCAATATTAAAAATTATTAACGACGTACGGAATGGTGGGTATTGAGCACCAAATAGGTCATTAAAATTGTTTTCAGCCTTGCGAATAATATATTCATGCTTGCTCAAATTGTGCCACACGTGCAAAACTTATGGAACTCATTTCTTCACATTAGATATGTTGTTACTTAATTTTCAAATGGTTGTGCGTATGGACGAGTATTTCCCAATAGCTTATGCCATCAAATTACTAAAGTACAACCATTCCTCCATGCTTTTTTTCTTATTCAAAAGGATTTGTTACTTTTCTGTTTTAAGAAGTTTCTTCAAGTACTGTCAAGTTTAAGTATCATTTGCATCGTTACATTGCAAAATTTCAACACGTCTGCCATTGTTGTTAAGTTTAGTTTAGCCATCTAAGTGACTTTATTAACTTTTTAAGAAGTGGGCATCTGTGTTTTCCAACTCTACAGAACATAGTTTTATAGTTTTAAAGGAAAATGAAATTTTTTATTGAATAGAGTTTCTGAAAATTGAATAACTTTATCAGAAGATAACTTTGCTTGATTTAGAATTTTTAAAATCTTTCATGCCTATTTTCAACAACGCTTTATAAATTTTTACATCCAAAACACCATGTGGAGACGAAATATACATTTAGGCAGAACAACGTCTGCCGGGTTCTGCTAGTGCCTTATAAAAACATGCAGCAAATGACATGACTAGATATTGAAGCAGGCTACTTAACGAGAAAAGATGATTATTTCTATTAATAAACAAGTGCAAATGGTTTTAATTTTTTAATGGTATAAATTTAAGTTTTTGAAACTTTCACCCCTTAAATATTCCTGAATTTATAGGAAAGCACATTTGCAACAGTTCTTCTATTTTGTAAAAGACAAGTGATAAAAGTTCATAGCTGAAACCATTGTCCAAAGCATCTTAAATATAGACATTAAATATTACAATTCGGTTGATGATATTAATTGATATTGTTAATAATATTAATTATTAATTGATTGACATTGATTAAATGCAATTCAGAAACTTAACTTAATAAACATATTTTTATTTGAATGAATACATACATTATATATCAATACCCGCATAAGAAATAAAATTTTAACATGCAAAAACCCAGAAAAACCCACAAAAACCCGGGTGGGTTGGGTTTTTGTAGAAAAACCCGGGTTTTTGCCAACACTGGTTCAAACCCCCCTCCGAAATTTTTCAAAACTATTACAAAAATGCTTTTCATAGTTTCTCACTGAAAAAATATTATTGCTGTTTCATTTAAATTTTCTTTTTTACTTTGAAACTGCATTTGAAAAATGAAATTATAATTATTGAATAATTGTACAAATTAAGTTCTTTTCTGCAGTGTTTATTTTTATTGTACTTATTGCAAGCATAATTTCTTAGCAACACTCTTTTCCCTTCAAAATTTTAATATCACAAAAAAATAATAATAATAATAATAATAATAATAAAAATAAAAAAAATAAAAAAAAACGAAGTTCTTCAAACTTGTAAGTACTAAATTCTATATTTAACACATCTTTTAAGTGTCGCAAGATCGAAATTTCAAATGTACTCCTTCGAATGCGCGTATATGAGTAAACTCATCCATCCAGAAATTGTTTTTCTTCACTGCAAAGATCAGTCATTTTTTTTACATTTTTCATGTTAATACCCTTTTAGCATCTATTGAATCAAAAATCAACAGCATTTAGAGCATGAAATCAAATTTTATTGACTTTATAGATTTCACGAGAAACGTGTTCGGTAAAACCCTCCCCGAAACCAAGGTCTATTTACGGCCCAGTTTTCAATGTCCCAAAGATAATATTGCGCATACTTTCTGTTTCCTTTTCTGCGATCTTCCGTTTCGTTTTTATTTTTAGAAAGCTAGTCTTTTTATGAGATTTATCACTATTGCAGTCTTTACTGTTATGTATGTTTTCCCTCTTTTCTGTCATTAAATGTTTCTCATTTTAAAAAAATGTCAAAGAGTATTTTCCTGTTTTGATAAAAAGCCTAATTCGTGCTTCTGCAGATAACATAATAAAACAGTCAGACATTTGACGGTATGCAATTTTAAATGACATTGTAAGGCAGAAATTTGAGATGACACTTTTTTAGTTATTTGAAGGATGAACTCCCCAACACTGAATTTTTATCACGATTATGATCTTTACTGTTATGTATGTTTCCCCTCATTCTCATTAAATTTTTCTCCTCCAAATAAATGTCAAGGAGTATTTTCATGCTTTGATAAAAACCTTAGAGTTGGCTCTGCAAAAAAAAAGAAAAAAAAAAAAAAAAACAGAAAACAAAGAAACAGGCAGACAATTGATGGTATGCAACTTTAAATGATTATCTTCGACAGTACGAATGAATAAGGTAAATACACTTCCTTTTATTGAGAGGGTCCCTGTTATTTTCGGAACAAGTGCATACAATTATCACTTCCTATCTTCCTAAGCTGAGCGGTACTCATTTGGATGTATTCTTTTCCGTTTAAATTTTTTTTTTTTTTTTTTGGACTTTTCATGTTCATAAAAAATAAAACAGCTCAATGAAAGGTTTACTTTCCGCATTAAATATTTGAAAAGAAACTGCTTTGTGATTCAAGGAATTAAGTGGCAATGTCAAAATTCCTTAATCCTAAAAACGACTCTGTGAAATTTCACCAAAATATAGTTAAATCTTCCCCAAATTTTAAAGGAAGAAAATCAGGATCAACAAAAATTGGTAAATTAATTAAATTAATTGGAATTACATTTAAACTGCTTTTTTACATAACAATGTAACATAGTTAAAATTCTGATGGGATAAAACGGATAGATAATATACAATCAAACGGGACAACTTCATGAAAGGGGACACGTTTGCTGATTTTTTGAAAACGATGATATTAGAGATGTTCAAATGAAAAGGTACCAAAGTAATGGCGGACTTAGGGGGTGGTCAAAGGGTCAGCTGACCCCCTATGATGATAAACAACTTTTATCAGTAGCACACCTATTATAAATCTTCTTCTTATTAAAACAAATATTTTATTCATACATTTTGTATGAAAAATGTTAAATTTTATTTAAGAATTTTATTTTAAAGAATTTTATAATTCCAATACTGATTTCATGTGGACATTTGTTTTTTGCAAATTTATATTCCCTGATGATAATATATTTTTACCAAAATAAATAAATGGTTAATTTAACAGAATATTACACAAATATTACTTACTGTGCAATATTCTATGATATTTTAAAGAAGGTTCAACTGTTACATGCTTTGTTTTAATTCCACTTAACTAATAAGGTAAAACTGGCGCACTAAAATTTGACATTCCTTTACAAAAATTTCTGGATCCGCCTCTGTACCAAAGGTCGCTATAACGTAACCGTTAACAATATGCGCGTGCCGCTATGGAAAAACATAGCGAGACATCCAGGGATGCGATTAGAGTATCCACCGGGGATCGGAGCATGCACGTTTTGGTCATTGCCGACCCATTTGCGGAGGAGGAAACAGCATTGTGCAAAACCTTATTCGACGAAGCAGTTAATCCAATTTTTTAAACTAAATTTTAGTTAAAAAATAATTGTACCACGATATGATTTGTACTAAATTTTATCCAATAAAAATTTCATATTTCCAATTGTTTCCTTCGTTTTGACTGAATATAATATACTAGTGGTACCAAAGGCAACATGTTTATATCATGCAATAGCATTGCTTTAGCTTTTAAGCTAGTTTCAGAAAATTGATTGCTAAGTCACATCTGTTTGATATTCAAATACAAATATATCCATTCTAGAGTCAATACTTGCAGTACACTGTTTAAATTACAGGTTGCAAAAGGCACCTTTAAGGGTGAAACGTTGTAGTACCAGCGTAACTTCCTGAGGATTGCCACTTGACTGTCTATGGCACCCTTGAAGGTGTTATTTAGCTCCATGGGGCTGCGGAGTCGGAGGAAAAATGGTCGACTCCGACTCCGACATTTTAAAACTTCCGACTCCGACTCCCGACTCCTGCTTTTTATTATTATTTTTTTTAACCCAAATGTGAAGAGGGAAAAACACTAAACAAAGGATGAAATATTACGTCCATTTTTAAAAGTTTCATTTTTATTCATGGTAGTAGCCAGGACTCACTTTAGGGGAGGAGGTAGCAAGCTGGAGTATCCCAGTTAGAGGTCATGGGTGGTCATTGTGACCTCTCAAAGAGTTCAATTTTCTCAAGAATTCTAGCAGGTAATTTCACCACATTTATCTCAATTCTCGGATATCACTGTGACCTCCCAAAAAGTCCATTTTCTCCAGAGCAAAAGACAAGTGCTGCTCTTGTCATTTGACTCCGTACAAAACTAATCCTTTTCTTGTTAAATGGCCAGACTTTGTTTTAACACATTGCATTTTTGCTGCAAATATTTTTCATTCACTTGCATAAGCCCAAACATAGCAATTCGTTTCACAAAGCAGACCCGCCATTTTGAAGCCGTTTTTAAGGATCCTAGATGCTTAGGATTTGGATATTGGGCGCTGAAAATTTGCATCTGTTAGTTTCAAAGATATGTTTTCACCTCCATAAAATTTCATCCAAATCGGAGGTGGTCGGAGTCGGAGTCAACATGTTTTTCAGCGACTCCGACTCTGCTGCTTTGGTCCAAAATCAGTCCGACTCCGACTCTTCGACTCCTACTCCGCAGCCCTGGTTTTAACAGTGTATGTGCTAAATCATTTTCCTTGGAATAAAAGTTTTCTAATTCTTTATGTTTGCATTCAAATATAAAAATGATTCAACTCAGGTAACGTATGCCATAAAATTAGTGTCATTAAGATTGAACACCCTGTCACCACTGCAGTAACAGCAAGCTTGATTATCTATCTGCATATTTCTTGCCTTTATACTAAGATTTTAATTGTTGAGTACAAATTTTCATTATTACGAGATGTAGGAAAATACGGGGAAAATAGGTAACTTAAAACCTATGATTACGCAAAAACTGTGGGTGATGAAAAAATTCTGATTTTATGCTTGAAATCAGGGTTAAAAATTACCTTGGGAACACTATAAAGTTTTCATGTAACAAAATCTTTGTTCACCAGCAGGGCCGCCGTTTGGGGGGGGGGGGAATACTGGACCTCTAGTACCGGGGCCCGGAGCTTTGGGGGGCCCGTAAGGTTATGAACATGTTTTTCCAGTAATAGTGTCAATAATTTCATCAAGAAAAAAATCTCGCTTTCCATTGCTGATTCTCAATATGAAACAATTGCTAATACAAACACTAATGAATGAAACACCGTTTGTGCAAAGGAAAATGTCCCGCTTTTTAAAATCATCTGGCGATACAAATAACGTGAAAATAAAATCAGATGCATACTTTCGTAACTAGAAAAAAGTGTTTTTGAAAAAAAAAAAAATCTCCTTTTTTTACAATTGAAAATATGATGAAACGATGACATGAAAATATGCAATTAAGGGGGGGGGGTGCATGGGGGCCCGGATTAAAATTGGTACCGGGCCCCATCGCTGGTAGCGGTGGCCCTGTTCACCAGTGCTTCCGAATATTAAATATAGCTATGCTACAACTATCCTAAAATACAGACAGACAGCAAAACTTGTTTGTAGTTTCCCGGCCAACGTAGAGCGGATTTCGGTAGAAACAATTGTGGTTTACATTGGAGAAACTCACTGTGTTTTGCGGTTGAGATTATCATAATGAACACTACTTCTTATTTCTGGTGTACTAACAATTTCAAGAGCAGAAAACGTTTCTCTTGGAGAAAAAAGAAAAAGAAAGAGGGGGCGGAGGGGGGGGGGAATAACACGTCAATGTTTTTAAATTGCTAGTTAACAAAAGTTACCGTGTACATGTGTTTCGAGATAATACGAGTAATCCCTCTTCCAATGCACGTTGGACGGGGGACCCAAATGCTTTTTTATTTAGCCCAAGAATTGAAAAACCCCTGATCTAGCATTCAAAGGATGTACGTAGGGGAGAGGGGGGCACATGTAAACAGGGGCACATGTGAACAAACGATATTTTACCCAGTTAACGTGAAGAGAAAAATCTGAAAAAAATTTATGTCGATGGTAACTCAAGTACTATATCATGCATGAAATTTCAAAAATCTAAATCATTTTGTTTTTTAGTTATCAAAGATCTTATGTTTTGGGAGGTGCCAATATACTTTTATGTTCTATTTCTCCGAGTAAAAACACATCCAAAACTATTTTTTTTGTAATTTGAACTTTATTCGTCTTAAAGTGGCATTAATTAGGAAAGTTTTCATGCACTATTTTTTTTTTAATTGAAGAAAAAAATATAGTTTTTTACCAAATTAGGCCTAAGTTGAGATAAGGGGCACATGTGAACACTTTATGTAGGGGCAGATGTGAACAGTTCATCTGTGCCCCATAATGGTATTTAGTTATTTTAATTTTAAAAAATAGTTGTTTTTTTTACATATTGAATAGTTTAATTAATAAATACTGAATAATTAAAAGTTTCAATACTCAATATTTAATTCAAATTTGCAAGAGTTGCAAAGAAAAGAAAGTTAAACTTGCTAAACTGTTGAAAAAGGAACAGTTGTAGTAAGTTGTAGTAGTTAAAAGTTGTAGTAAGTGACGCCGAGTCCGATATTAGTTTTAAAGACCGCAACTATTAAGAAATTTGTGCTGAAGTCAACCTTGCACCAGAAAATGTAGCTGTGAATGACTTTGTCCTCGTAGAATTCACTACAAAAAAAAAAAAAAAAAAAAAAAAAAATTCACTATGAATGAAACTTTTATGTTTCCAAAAGCAGATGATACATCGATGGTAAGCACTCTAATGATATTCTGCTAAAATTACCACCACCTTCAGTTTTAGGTGGCACATGTCCAGCTGCATCTTCTGTTTCTTTTTCTGTAAAACTTGAAGGCTACAATGTTAGTTGAATTGAGTCAATTAATCACATTGAATAACTAACTTGATATTTTCATTGTAAGTGTTTGTTAATGTGTAACAAGCAGTATACCTAAAAATATGCTTAGGTGTATTTTATTTCCATTTATGTACCCGTGTTTACTTGTGCCCCAGGCATGTTTACAACTGCCCCTCCACTGGGGCAGATGTGAACAAAATTTAACATATTTTGGACTTATTTTTTTGGGTGGAATTCAATGTTGAAGAAGAAAGGTAACTGCATGAAAGTATTAGTAAATGTGTGATTTATCATGTACAGCACTTGTTTCTTTTATATCTCAAATGAATAATGAAAAATATACAAAAATGTCATTTTTGTTCACATGTGCCCCCCTCTCCCCTACTGATTTGACATGGGAACTTGGAGGATTTCCGTGATCTACCACTGCAAAAAATAAGTTGCTGCTTCTACAGTATAAAACTGAAAGCAGAGGTTTCAGTTTAAAACTGTAAAAGCACAGTAATAAACTGTAAAACTAGCTATTTTACAGTTTACTACTGTAAAACTAGCAATTTTACAGCTTATTACTGTGAAATTAACGACGTTATACTGTTTATAGCTATAAAGTTAGCTGTATTCAGGGACGTCATTTCGAAATTTTCCAGGGGAAGGGGGGGGGGGCAAAGGGTGCACACACAACACAATGTCAAATTTACCAAAAAGTGGCAAAACCACGCCCATTTATATGCCATTACATTGACTTCCCAAAGTCAGGGGGCAATTGACCCCCCCCCTGCCCCCCTTAAATGACGGGCCTAGCTGTATTATACTGTAAAAACAACAGTGTAATACTGGCAGCAGAGGTTCCAGTTTAAAACTGTAAAATGCACAATAAACTGTAAAACCAGCAATTTTACAGTTTATTACTATAAAACTAGACATTTTAGTTTACTACTGTAAAATTGACAATTTTTCAGTTTATTACTGTAAACTTAGCTGTATTATACTGTAAAAACAATATTCATTTTTTTCAGTGTGAAATAAACGTGAATCAGTCGCCGTTACGTACAAGGAGGATCGATTCGGAGTTATGTACCCTCGGCTCTCCGATTACAAATTCAACGCTACAATCGTTTTTTCTTTCAATTTAGAATTTATTCATTTTTATTTTTACTTTTATCTCTGACGCATTGCAGCAGTCATCGTATCAAAGCATGTACATGTAATACATTCGAAAATTAAAGCTAAAGGAATTGTCATTCAATGTAAAATGTCACAGAAAATGTACGAAACCCACACACCTTCTATGCTAATTTTACAACATGTTTTAATCGACCACGGAAAATTGGCCGAAAGTTTTTCTATCAGTACAGGGGTACACTGCAAAAACGAAACTGTAGTTTTTACAATATTATACTGGCATCAGAGGTTCCAGTTTAAAACTGTAAAATGTACAGTAATAAACTGCAAAACCAGCAATTTTACAGTGTATTACTGTAAAGCAGTAATTTCAGTTTATTACCACAAAATTAGCTGTTTTATACTGTAAAAACCACAGTATAATACTGGCAGTAGAGGTTCCAGTTTAAAATTGTAAAATGCACAGTAATAAACTGTTAAGTTAGCAATTTTACAGTTTATTACTCTAAAGCAGCAATTTTTTAGTTTATTACTGTAACATAAGAAATTTTACAGTTCATTACTGTAAAATTTGAAAATTTTGCTGTGTATTACCATTAAATTAGCTGTTTTCTATTGACCATTTAATATAAGAGAGATAAGACCGTTTTGTTGCTACAATTTGCCGTAAAATGACTTTATCAAGAGTTCACTGCCGCACCTAGGTCTTTTGCTTGAGGTGCTTAAGAAAGGTCAAAATTTCTCTATCTAATGGATTCGGAAAATTCTCTTTCGCATTTCCTAGTGACTAAAAGCTCCCGGACTTTTGCACAGCTGGCATTTGAAAATTCGTACAGGGGCTGTTTACAATAGGTGTCACTTTTCGAGGGGGGAGGGGTGTCAAAGTCTGATAGTTTGTGATAAGGGTGAGGGAGCGGGTAATAATAAATGGGACACTCATTTTTCATAAGAGTGTTCATGTAAAATATCGTGACACGTGACAGACGAGAGGGTTAAAGTGAAGTGTGTCACTTTATGACAAAAAAGAGGGGGGGGGGGGCTGAAAATGTAAAAGAAGTGTGACATCATTTATGGATAGCCCCATAGCAGATAATTCCACATGTGGAACGCTTATGTTATGATATCGGTCATTCGAACACAATCCGTAAAATAATATTTTTTTAAATCTAATTTTAGCGAAATAACAATCGATGTAAACGCACAAATAGCAATAAAATTACAGACACGTGTTTCGGGGAAAACGAAAAACCACTTTACACTGCAGCAATCCAAAAAGTTGTAAATGTAGCAGAGTAAGAAATTTGAAAATGCGGATTTTCTCTTTCTCCGAAACTAGCAACTTTTTACATCGATAAAAGAATATCTTGTAAACTGCAAAACACCAATTTTAGTTCCATTTGTGCTTCTATTAACAGTCTATCAGCTAGCACCCAAAATTTAGGCAAATAGTATCATTTTCGGGATAAAGCTGGGTGAGGTGTCATTTTTTTTCAGTTTTTAGCCATTTTATGGGAATACATTTTTTTTAGAAGACACCCGGGAAGAAATGTTTTATCTAAAATATACTGTTATAATTTTTAAAGTTTAAATTAGAAAACTAAAGAGGTTTTTAAATCAGTCATTCATCAATGGCTTACATTGAAATGTTTTGAACGATATTAATACTCAAACTAAAAAAAGAATTGACAGACAGTACTACTAATGAACAGAGGAGTTCGGAGCTCCCCCCCCCCCCCGAGCACCCACGCTTAAAGAAAGTACCTCGTAAGCGGGGAATAAATAATTATTGATTAGTGAAGAAAAGTCGACACATTTTTAACTGGAACTTCCTTTCACTTTGATAATTTTATAATTTCCAAATTTCAGTTTAAAAATAAGGTATTGAGTGAAAAATGAAATAAACCTTGATTGCATTAAATTCAAATTGCTACCCCCAAAAGTATTTTCTTGTGGTATTTGAAAGTTGTAAGAAACCTCAAGTGTAAAACCTTCTGGTATTTCTTTGAAATCCGAATCCCCAACTATTTTTTAGCTGTTAAAAATATATACGGAGTATTGTATTTTCGATATAATAGGATAAACATCACAACGTGGTAATTTCTCTTTTTCTTTCTTGCCCTCTTTGAGATGCTATTTTATATAAAAACCTTAAACAGGTTCATGCTTATGAGCCAATATTTTGAAAAGTGCCAATTTGAAGTTAGAGTTTTCTGATTAAAAAAAATTTTTGCAGAAAAAAAATTAATATTGGATTCTAAGTCTAAATTGGGTCTAAGTGCAAGAAAATAAAAAGGGGAGGTCAAGGAAGTTATTTACCCACTCCTTAGATTACTCACTTTTAAGCCGTTACAGATCTGATGAGTGTTACAGATCTGATGTTTATATGAGCTACATATCTGAGTTTATGCCTTCAGTCTTCATTAACATCTCTAAAAATGATACCATTTCCTTGCATTTTTAACATAAAATTAAGATAATTATAATAATACATGCATATTAGCTAAAAAATCAAATTTTATTATAAAAAAAAGAATTTCTTGGAAATAAAAATGAGCGATGAGGTTTTTGCATAAAATAAATTATGAGATTACCAAATCCAAGCTAATAAAACATTTGTTTTGTTTTGAAACAACACACAACTTCAACTTTTTCAACACACAACTCTGCTGCTTGCTTTTCTTTAATTACTTGCAGGAAATTTAATTTCTTGATTAGAAATTCAAATTTAGCATGCTAGTTATTATCTAGTTATTTAGCGAAGTTATGAGAAATTGAAGCACCAAAAAAAAAAAAAATAAATAAATAAATAAAATAACAACAATTAATTAACTTAATTTCTGCCGTGTCAATTTTTCTTATTTTACTATAACTTCTATTGTCAGGTCATACAAACCACAAAGGGAACACACCAGGTACTCAGTATCACGTGGTATCGGTGCAGGAAATGATTTTGGGAGCCTAAATATAGATCGGAAGTTATTGTTACCGCTCTGACGCGGAACTGAGGGACACGCCTATTTCGCATTCCCTAGAAAATCGGAAATCGGTTAAAACAAAAATGAAGTAAAATATTAACAAAGGGGTAAAAATAGAATCGTTTTTTGTGCAAGTGCGTTTTTTTTGGGAAGTTAGAAAGTGCGCTTAAGCTGTTTGCATGCTAAGCTTTACTACTGGGGGCACGTTACCGATCTGATTTTGATGTATAAAACAAATATTTTCTGAAGAAATTTTTTTTCCCTGATATTATTAGATGAAATGAAAGCAAAACCTTGTCTTCTTTCTGGGGAAAATTATTTTTTTAACTAGTTATTGAAATACTAGTGAAAATTCACTTGGGACTCGAATTGGCACTTTTCTAAATATTAGCTCTTATTTGTTTACAATGAATCTTAATCTTTCCTTTTATTTGTAGGGGAATATGGGGCAAAGTGAAATAGTTAAGATAACTTATCTGTCTCAAAATGAACAAATTAGAAATTTGTTCTGAAAATCAGTGTACATAAAGAAGAAATTATGTATTTTGTGATACAACTTGCGTTGCAATGTTATTTTTCACTTTTGACAGTTAGTTTGCACCTTAAAAAAAATGGTGAAAAATTTTCACCTTAAGAAACCAGGGGGCAAAGTGAAAAATACAATAATTTTTGTAATGAAACATTTCCTATTTGATAAGCTACAGTAATTTTCAACAAATGAATCGGTGAGCGCAAAAACAACGTTAGTCAAGGATTTCAAAATTTTCAGGAGAGAGAAAAAACGTCATAGCTCCTCCAAATTTTCAAATAATTGAACAATTCTTTTTTTCCTGCATCATAACATGCATGTATGTTGCTATCATGCAAAAACTACATAAATTTATTCTAAATCGGGCTCAGGAAAATTTAAAATGTATTTTGGACTGATGTTGTTTTTGCACTCAATAGGCTTTTACACTTGGTGAAAAAATTTATCATACATTAAAAGTTTATATATATTTATGATTTCATCAGATATGAAGTAGCTCTTGCTTCATTATTGTAACACATGACTTCAAAAAATTATTAAGCTCTAAGAACAGATCAGTTTTACTCATACACTGCGATGCAAAAGTTTAGACAAAATGCAAACATATGATTAAAAAGAAAACTTACTCGGCGAAATGCTTTCAAATTTCTACTGCAGGTAGACAATATGGTCCTAAATACGAGTCTGGAGTTTTGAAAAATATAACCAAAAGGAAAACCGGAAATTGCAAAAGACATTTTTTCTCATTGCTGCAAAAGTTTAGACAAGTCAGATTTTATGCAAATATTCCTTGAAATGTGATTGGTGGAGGTAAGGCGTGACATTTTTCTTCAACTGTGCAGAGAGCGCTCAATGAATAATCAAAATCTTAAAATATCTGTAGTTCTCGTGTAATAGATAATGAAAAAGGTTGAAAACCGAAATTTGAAAGTGGAGGATTGTTAATTTTTAGTCTTTTAAATCGGTCCTAGTATGGTAGTACATTGTTTTTTACCTCGTGGAGAGCAAATTTAGACATACGTATTGATCAAAAATGCCAAGAAAAATTATATTTCTCAAGGATGAAGGAATTGAAAAAACGGCTCGAACTGACGATTAGCCCCTTAATCCTACAAAACTTCAACTTAGGTCAAAAACAGTTGAGCTCCCCCCTACCTCTAGGGGGGGGGGGAGCGCAATTTTTCAAGTTCGCCACGGGCGATGGGCCCCCTAGCTACGTTACTGGGTATTGTTTCAATTCGTTATTAACCAATTGCAGCACATAACCATTGTAAAATGTGTTCTGTAGCAGTTTTAATATGATCTTTATCAAAAATTACATCGTTCACAACCTCAAGAAAGAAAAGTTCAGTTTTCAAAGTTATTCCCAGCTTCCCAGTGTATATTAATTGCTGATTTTATTTCTTCTTATAAAATGTCTTTTTAAACATTATATCGTAGGCAGAAAAAAATTTTAGTAAAAAAAGTATGTACCCTCTAGGGTCTATCGTAACTTTTAAGGTACAATTTTTCTTTCCTTAATAAAAAATTTATTTTTTACGTAATATTTTTCCTACCCATTAAACACTGTTTGTAACCAGTATGCAAAATATCTTTGGAAAAAAAAATGTCAGGCATTAATGGATTAATATGTTTTTTCATATGCTTTTTTTCATTACACAAAGGTATTTATTTTCTTTTTTTAAATTTATATTTAAATTGAAAAATTGTTTACTTATTTTTGTTAACACTTTTTTTTAAATAAATATTTATCTATCTACTGTACGCAGGGGCGGACTGGCCATGTGGAAGATGTGGAAAATTCCACATGAGCCGCATCTACTTTGGGCCGTTTTTTTCTTTCTATATTTATTAATCAAAAAAAATTATTTCGGAAAAAAAAAAAAGTTGGGCCGGCCGCTCTCACCATCCTCCTAGGTTCTCTCAGGGCCGGCCGTTTGGAATCACAGCTAGAACTGTTTCTTTCTTGAGGGGTGGGGGGACGCTGATTGCTCAGACACTTTTCTGACCCAACTCACAAAGTAAAAGGGAGGGAAACGGAGGGAAACAATGGCTTTGTGGGTTCTTCGGCCAAAACGGGCCTTCAGGTCTCTTGCTATCTCTGTTCGGAATTGATGCTTCGGGGATTTCTAGGGAGAAGCGTTATATTGGGGGTGGGGCCGTTCGATTATTCATCGTACTTGACTATTTAATGGAATTACATCTGTTTTGCATCAACAGCGACAAAAATCTTTTTGAAGTAAGTTTAATGTTTTAAATGATGTGTTTGTTGTTTTAATCACGTTAAATAATACGAAGTTGAAATAATCTATATACATAAAAGACTACTTTTGTATGCGTATGACCGGGGTAAACTTCAAAACTACTGGACCGATTTTAACCATTTTTTCACCGTAGATAGCTACAGTAACAGGGACCAGAATAAGCTATAATTTATTTCTAAAAAGCTTAGTTTAAAAAGTTATTATGGAAAATAGTAAATTTCATGTAATTTCCCCATTAAATGATTAAATTTTCAACCCATTGTTGCAAATTTTGGTTGCCTCGCAACAACACTATTAATAGTCATCATGATGAAAGTTTTGAACCAAGGCTTCTCTGGAGTAAGTATGAAATTTATTGCTTTCTTTCTTACTATAATACAAAAAATATTGCTTAGGGTGTGCAATATTTTTTTTTTAGTTTATCCATAACATAGCCATTGTTTACAGAAGTAGCCATTATGTTTATAGATAAGCACTTTAATGTTGAAAAATTTATGAATGAATTTCACTAAATTACCCTACACTCAGAAGAAACCCGGGAAGGGCCGGGTACCCGGCTGGTGATTATTATAAATTGAATATATTTTTGTTTATCTGTTTAAATTCCTAAAGGTACAAAAAGTATAAAGGTTAAATTTAAAATGTACTCGATATTTAATTTCATTAGAAAACAAAACTCGATGTTTAGGAGTGCAGATTGAGCCTTCGCTCTCTCCCCCGCCCAATTTTCACTTAGATTTTTCGTTACTTTTCGGATGAATTGCACTCACAATTAAATCAACTTTTTTGCTCAGTTACCAGGCAAATGGAGACGGGGCTCTAAGTTATTACAGATATGGGTCTTTTGTCTGATCAACTTCTTCGGTTACAAAACAGACCATTAGCTCACCTTTATGTGCCTTTTCGCTGATATTCCTCACATTTTTTAATGTGCTCTCTTTGTTTTTTCTTTGTTTTTTGGATTAATCTTATAGTTGGATCTGTATCAGAAAAGTAATACAATAATCTGTTTTGTGGTGCAGACTATCCTAAATTTCAGGGAGGTTGGGGGGTTTTCCCCCCGGGAGAAATTTTTTGGAAAAACGGTATGAAATCCTACATTTTATGAAATAATTGAGTCTAATGAAGAAAGAAAAGTCAAATAAAACCCCCTTAAAAGTTACACATTTCATAAAAAGTTCTTTCCGTTCGAAACAAAAAAAAAAAAAAAAAAAAAGAAAAAAAATACAACAGAAAAAATTAGTTAAAAAGAATATGTTTGCTCAACTTTGAATTATCTTCCAGAAATAAGTCATAACACAATGACAAAATTTGAAAGGATTCAATAGTACGCTTCCAGAAATAATCAAGTACGAGACAAGAATTATGTATTCAGATTATCTACAAAAATAAGGTAATAAAAAACATATTTTAGACCAAAATAAAGAATGTGTTTTGTACACTGTAAGACACTTATTATATACACTATAAGATTTTTTTAGCAATTATCTTGCATTTGTCATGTAATTTTTTTAAATATGATAATGAATGCCAAATGCTTGAAAGAAATATTTAGAAAGTGAAATTTTTGATTTCTGAAGAAAGATGCTGAAGTCCATATTTTAAAATAAATATTTACGTTTTTCATTGCATAACCTGACACATGATACAGTCGCGTAATTGTTTTGTATTTCTGCTCTCTCTCTCTCTCTCTCTCACAACGAATCATATTTTATGAAAATAGTATTTTCAAGTTAAAAGTATTTTCTAGTGCAGTACGCAGTTACATAGAATTT
Source organism: Uloborus plumipes (assembly GCA_038373865.1). Lineage (NCBI taxonomy): Eukaryota > Metazoa > Arthropoda > Arachnida > Araneae > Uloboridae > Uloborus > Uloborus plumipes. The sequence continues at coordinate 29,353 of JAXGGA010010153.1, forward strand.
TAAAATTTATACCATAAAAAGGTCCATATAAAATAGTTGGGATTACACCCAATCACTATACATGCCCACCGTTTTATGATTCCATACTTGTTTAAATTATTATTTTAGCAGAGCAACAAACATGGAGACGCTCAAGATAAAATATAGTGCCGCCAGGAAAGGGGGCGAGACCTAACATTTAATATTAATGGCAATCATAAGGACTGTTTTGACCAAAAAAACCTTCCAGATAGTAATTCTGGCTGCGCTAGAGGCAAGGGCGTATATATGGGGTGGGCCCAGGCTCCCAAAATCAAGGAAAATTGTCCCAAAATAATTTTAAAATGTGTTTTTTAAAAGGAAAGGATTTCTCCCCTTTTCGCTAAACACCAACAAAGACAACTAAAAATTGCAGTTACGAGCCTCAATGCCAAAACATTTCCGGGAGAGCCTTCAAACACCTTTCTATCACTCAAATTTTGAAAATGTTCTGAGAGAGAGCGCCCTACCCTCTCGATTTCTTTCAACGAATTATAGCGCAATTGCGAATTTAAAACTTCAATGTCACAAGAGCAGCTTCTGAATCCATACTTTTTTCTTTTCGTCATTAAAGATAGCCTAAAATGGGTTTTCAGAACATCAATTTTAAAACATTTCCAGTTGAAAGTTCCCTAACAAAAGTCTGAAATAAGCTTGGCTATGCTTGATTACTTCGGCCCCCTCCAAAATTCAAACATATGTACGCCACTGGCTAGAGGAGAACCATAAACGGAAATAATTCTCCTGATGATTTTTGTTCCAATTTTGGAAAAGTTAGGCACCAGAACATTTTTGGCAGAGGGTGATAAAGATAAAGTGTCCGGCAAATTGGGGGAGTTGGGTACCCCCCTGTACCCCCTCCCCCCCCGATGCTACGTTTATGGCAACAGAACTGTTTAATAGTTTATTTAAAAGGGAATTATATGCAGTTTGATTTGATGTGCTACTTAAATGCTGTACGTGAAAAACAAATTTCATAAAATTTAAACTCAAAATTCAAAAGCTTTTTAAGTGTTATTTCATAATAATTTTGAAAAATTGAATTGAAGTATTTGAATGATTGATGCATTAATAAAATTTATTTTTCATTTTTTATAAATTACTTTTCATTAAAATTAAGCTAAGATTTGAAGAAATTATAGTTCTTTTACGGACCTTTGAAAAAATATTTTATAATCAAAATAGCATTTGCGAAGTAATATTATTGAAAGCACCACTTCTTTTCCCTGACAAGTATTTTATTATAAACAAACTCTTTGTCCACAGTATTTTTCATTTGCTGCCGGGAGTAATCTTTACAAAATTCTCCAAAACTAACTGTTTGCAACATTTAATTAAAAGCTTTAAATTGTTAACGTATCGCTTTAGACAGCTCTTATCTCCATCAGTAGTTGGAAAGTTAATAATATTTTCCTATCTACTAGAAATTCTAATGTAGTTAGTTTGTTTTTTAAAATGTCTCAATTGACAGTCAAAGTTTCTAAAGATTCGTTTATTTTATAAATATATATTTGTTTATTTTAATAGGCTATGTTGAAATAGCCAAAAATATTGTGTTGAAGGGGATACATTTAAATAACACGCTTAAACATGGCTACATTCACATTTTTTACCTTTCAGAATTCCGAAGTATAAAAAAAAAAAATATGTTTATAAAACTCGTTTATGCTTTTTCCTTAAAGAAAACTTTATTTTGCACATTCGAGCCTGAATGCCGCCCTAAAATTCGCCGCCCCGGACAGGGGTCCGGAATGTCCGGCGCTAGGGCCGCCCCTGCTAACCAACATCGCCACACAGTCAAGGTATAGATTGACACTTTGACTTAACGCACACACAAAAGAGAGGGAAACGCACAAAAATAAGAGCGCTCACTTTGGTTTAAGACCATACTACATATCCCTTTTGAGGTGCTATGAATTCAAAGTTTATTTTTTACGCTATTCATTTGAACCTTGTTCTGAAACTTTTATTAAGTACTTCACGCGCTTCGAGTAAAAAAAAAACACCAAAGGAGCACAGGTTCGAAGGCGCAAAGACGCATAGCCCAGAGGAAGATGTTTTTTTTTTTTGGTTAAAGGTCCTCCTTCCAGACTACCTATCACCTCTGGGGGCGGGTGGGGGGCAATGAATTAAAGTGAATTATAGCACATTATTAATTATAATCTCCTGCAGCAAACTTTTATAGACTGTTTCATTCGCTTCGAATTAAAAGAGGGGGGGGGGGAGGGAGGGCACCCAAGTCAACTAGATTCGAGGGTGCAATGATACATAGGCCGGAGGGCGCTCACTTTGGATTAAGAACACCCCCCCCCCCCTCCGACTGGACTGCCTTGTTTCATACCCTCCGAAAAGTGGAAAAAACGAAGGCGCACAGGTTCGAGGGCGCAAGGGAGTACAACCTGGAAGGCGCTGTATTATTTTATTTTTTTTTTGGCAAAGATCCCCCTTTCCGACAACTTATCACGTCTGTGATGCAATAAATAAAAGTTAATTATAACAACTACATTATTGAGTATAACCATTTTTTTTCAATCTTTTATAGATTGCTTTCCGTGCTTCGAACGTAAAGATTAAAAAATAAAAGGGTTGTTGTTCACGGCGCAAGGACGCACAGACCGGAGGGCGCTAACTTAGGATGAGATCCCCCTTAAAGACCACCTATCTCTTCTGGGGTACAATTAATAAGAACCGCCTTCTGATAACGCTTATTGACTACTTTTTACATGTTCCAAACGGGAAAAAAGTAAAAAATAAGTGATTTACTAATGTTGAAGGCGCACTGGCAGTGTTTGTGGGAGGGATGGTGCTGTTCAAATTGTTAGGGGTTGCTTTCAAACCTTTAAAATTAAAAAAAAAAAAAGCAAGGCGCACACGTTTTGAGGGCGCAAGGGCGCACAGGCCGGAGGGCGCACCTGCCCGCGGGCAGGTGGCCTCTACGGCCAGTCCGCCTCTGGTTAAAACCCCCCTACAGCACCAAAAAGTCGCTCAAAATCCGAATTTAAGCTCTAGATCCTGCCATTTTCCGTGAGACTGCGCCTGTGTAACAGCAGAAAATGGTGGACGTATTTTCGCAAAAAAGGGTAGGATCTAGAGCAGTGTTTCCCAACCTTTTCAACCTCATCACCCCCTTCAAGATGTTGACTGACACCTATCACCCCCCCCCCTTCTTTTTTCTTCCTCGAAAAAGTCATAAATTGGAGCAAGTGAACATCTATAATATTAAAAATATAAGTACCTAAAGGAGCGGTAAATTCTTAAGGGGCGATGGGTATTTAGAAGAGAAAATAGCAGTAAAAAAGGGTAACGAAAACCGAAATGGTAATATGTACGAAACCGCTTGTTCAGTGTTCAGACAATTAATTACACGTTAAGAAAGAAACAAATTGAAGTTCAAGCGCTTCCTCTTTGCACCTCGGATTAACCTTAGTGAATATTTTATCATTCCCTGTCAATTTTATGAATTTTTCAGATTTTCAATTTATTTTCCTTCCAATTTTTTGTTTCAATGATTTTAATTACCCAGATTCCAGCGAACAAAAGAAAATAATTTCTTGAAAAATGTACTTCTGTTTTTTGATAAGTACGTCAATGATCTTATTTAAATGTTTCCCTTCAAATGATTATATCAGTTCGCTTCGTGAAAGAAAAAAATAAAGGTATTTTATTTATTCATTAATATTTTTAGTTTAAAAGTGATTAGTCATAGTATCTTTATTGCGTACATTTTACTTCAAATTAAAGTTAGGTACTAATATTTTTAATATTATAGATGTTCACTTGCTCCAATTTATGATTTTTTCGAAGAAGAGAAAAGAAGGGGGGGGGGGGTGATAGGTGTCAGTCAACATCTTGAAGGGGGTGATGAGCTTGAAAAGGTTGGGAAATACTGCTCTAGATCCTACCCTTTTTCGCGAAAATACGTCCACCATTTTCTGCTGTTACACAGGCGCAGTCTCACGGAAAATGGCAGGATCTAGAGCTTAAATTCGGATTTTGAGCGACTTTTTGATGCTGTGTAGGGGGGTTTTAACGCTTTAAACTTTTAAAAATGAATGAAGAGTTGTAGGTTAGATTAAAACTTTAATTTTTCTTTGCTCACTAAATGCATAAAGACCGCTTTAGGAAAATCATGTTTTTATGACTAACACGTAGAAAAAAATCTGGTATGGACCCCACACTACTTCCTTTTACGTGTAAATTTCTTAGTAGTTGCCTTAAGTGTTAAAAAAAGTGCTTGGAGTGAGCAAGGTAACAATTCAAATATTTTCTCCCCTAATCTACCACGAAACAATGCAAAAAATATTTTACAATGGTTATTTTTCTAAATATTGCTAATTTTAATTTCATTTAGTGAATTTTTCGCAAAATATCGCCAATAGCGCCAAATTGAACCCAAATTCAAAAAATAATTTTTTCGCCAAATTTGTCGCCAAGTTGGCGATATGTCGCCAAGTTGGCGTCAAACACTTGGCGACTAAAAGCTTGGCGACATGTCGCCAAGTGGTGGCGCCAATTCATATCACTTGAGTCTGTATTGAAATCAACATTGATTTACCCCAAAAAAGGGGTAAAAGACCCCTTTCGGAACATTCGAATGCAATCACAAGAGGAGGTGCACAACTAGACCCCCCTCAGAGCCTACATACCAAGCTAGAAGTGTCTACGGCATATCGTTTTTGAGTTATGCGAGCCACATATGCACATACATCCGCACATACACCCGCACATACATCCGCACATACGTACATACAGACGTCACGAGAAAACTCGCCGTAATTTACTCGGGGGTGGTCGAAATTGATTTTTCAGCTGTTTGTATGTTGTTAGGTACATATGCACGTGATGACAGGTCGAAAAAACTACGCGACATTCATTCAGGGGTGAGCAAAGTCAAAATTTACACCGAAATTTGAGTGAAATTTTTTTCGTGATCACAATACTTCCTTTACTACGTAAAAGTAAGTAAAAATGCATTTATAAAGGCATAATATCTAAATTATTTCTTTCTGTAAATGGAAAATAAATTAAAATATTATATGTTTTGGTAAAAGGGTTAGTTTATACCACAAAAAGCTCATCTAATATTATGAGAATAATAAATTTTGCATTATGTGATGATTTTTTCGCGTCAAAATAAATGAGATTTTTCAGCCAACTTCGAGGCTCCATATCTCTAAAACTAGAACGATATCACTCATAACATTTTTGCTACATATTTACTACTATAAGAAGGTTATCCATTTAAATTTTTTTAGATTTTCATTCAGTCCCTTTTCAGATATTAAATCTCAAAGTTAGCATTTTTTCTCCAAAATGCCAAGTTTGACAAATTATATAAAAAAAAGGACTGTCTTCAAATGTTTCACACTACCTCTGTGAAGAGTCCTATGTGATAGCTATTCAAGGGAAAAAAAGTAAGGGTGAGTCTTAATTCCTTCTACTAATATTTTTGTGCCAAAAATGTAAAATTTCACACAAAAAATCTTATTTTTAAGCCAATTTTACACAAATTTGTTACTAATTATCAGAAAAATAACTGGTATAGAAATTTAGATCATTTTTTGCTCAATCAAGTGGTTTTTAAATCATTTTGATATATTTATAAATAAAAAAGTTATAAGCATCTTCACAAAGTACTCTTTTCACGAAAAGTGGCTTCCGCAGCTACTGAAAAGTGCTTGCGAAAAAAAATTCTGAAGGTTTAAAATTTTTTAAACCATTGTTTCATGCTCCCAATATAACAGTTAATTAACAGGCAAAAAGTTTTAAAAATCAAAAATAGTGAGCAACATGGTCTGTATGATCTCACATGGATTGACCCTATATATTTATTACGTTATTTTGATTTACCTATGAGAAATTGCCATAGGCGGATTGGTGATTAATCAAATTTGGAGTCCCGCTGCTACGCATTTTTGCGCTTAGAGATGAACAGACAACAGAATTATGTAAAACATTTTACAAGAGCCTTTTTGAGCATCCCCTAGATGCCAACAATCACGATGTCCCTAAGCAGCTAACACATTCGCGACAACAGCCACATTTGTGACATAATGAACCCACTATTGCTGGGTAATGTTTAGTCGCTTCGTAATGCGTTTCTTTTTTCTTTTCTTTTTTTTTCAGAAATTAAAACCCATTTATGTCCAGTAGTCCTAAAAACGGGACGCTTGTTAGTTACTGCATACAAAAACCTGTAATGGGTATATCATTTTACTAAAGCTGTTTTTTACAAGTAAAATAGTTCTTGAGAAAACCAGACAGAACCACTAGTTAGACAGCAGAGTTTATTTATTGACAGCAAATTCAGACAAATCATTCAAGTGTCTATCCAGCATGGTTAGTCACAGAAAGTAATTCGCGAACTTATTTTTCATAAAACTAAACTATTTTAACATGATTTGCTTAAAATCGATCACAGATGCCTTCTGTAATGTTACTTTGCAAAATTAAAGTCAAGTAAGGTTGTATTTTACTGACATATCTGCCTAATGTCCCGTAAGCAGGACGTTAAATAACTTAATAAATATGGCAACAGCGATCTTTTTTACGTCGAAAATGTATGTAAACCATTCCAAGTAAGAGTTTTAAGCAGATAAAAATTAAAAAAAAAATGTTTAAAAAAAAAAACTTGAGAATAAATGGTTAAATCTACATTTATGGAGTGTTGTTAAACGGGGGCGGGTACGCTCGTTGTGAGAATCCCACTATAAAGTTAATCGACCGTTCGATTGGGGTAACAAAATTTGAAAGTGCCCTGGGCATAGAAACTTGCAAGTATGGCAAGTATTGAAAAGCGAGCAATTCGAAAAGTATTGACAAAATAGAATTTTTTTACCGGTGGATATCGATCGATTTCGTTTCCTGAAATGTAATTTTGTCAAAGTAACAATCTCCTTGGAGAGGCTAGCATATAAAAATGAGTAAAATCATATGAAACGGAAAATGTTCAGTTAAGCAATTATTCGTTTATGAAACCTTTTATGCTCTCGATTTCTTAAATATCATTCCAAATTACTAAGATACATGTATTTTCAACAAATAGCTTACTTATTCATATTAATATCTAACTACCAATGATACGAGCGATTTTGTACGCAAAATATTCACTACAGACTGCTTTCTCCTTCCTTCCTCCACACATATTGCATTTCTAACTCATAATTTCAGTTTATGAAGATAAGATTTTAAACTTAGCAAGTAGCTTTGCAGTTGGAGTAGACAAATTTTTCAATATAGTTTATTGACAATTAAATCTTGTTTCAAATTAAAAAACCTATGCATAAAAAGTAAAAAAAAAATTCTAAATTAATTTAAAAACATTGGATAATCCAACACTCAGAAGGAAAAGGAGCTGCCGGATAACTTGGTTTGCGTTTGATCTGAATTATTTTTGTGGCGATATCAACTTCTCCGAACCTCATTTCGACCGAACTTGGCTCCTTTTTCACATTTGTATTTTGTTGGAATTCTAATTTACACTTATCAATCGATTTAGCTAAAACTGAAAATAACTTAAATGAGTTATAAACATAATAAAAATACACATTATTTTTTTTCATTCTCGCTTAAAATAATTTGATAGTTGTGGGTATTGGAAACGTTAAATCCAGTTTTCAAAGTAGTTCTGTTTAAATTTTTCAATAACTAACTTAAAAATCCATCTATGTCAGAATTTAACTGTTTTCTTTTTCATTTGAGTAGAATGAAAACTAAGTCAATCAGCCATTTATGTTTTATAAACTATCTAAATATTTGTGATGATACTATTTTTTCCCTGCGTTCACACAGGCAGGCCCTCCGAAAAACAAGAACACTCAAAATCTAGATCAAAACTCTCAAAATTCTCCCTCTCCCCCTCTAAAAATTTTACTGGGCAGTTTGCGCTATAAATTCCTCATTTTCATATCGGAAAGCAGCAAAACAACATCCACATAGTTGTAAATACATTAAGGGCAATTCCACAATAAGGTCAACCAGATGATCAAATTTTCAAAATTAATATTTTGAAACAAACAAGGTATCATTTTAAAGGTGAAGAGTTGAATATTTTGAAATATTTGTCTAAAATTTGATACCTTCAGTTTTAAATATGTTACAAGATGTTAAACTAAGGCCAAAATTTTGAGCACTTTCAAACCACATTTGACGACTCTCAAAGAAGCTTTGTTTTTTCCTAAAAATGCAAACTAATATTGTGAAATACGATGAATGACCATGTAAGTACACAATACACAGCATATACTGTTGAAAAGATGGGTAAAAATAAAATTCATTTTGATTTGTAAAAGAATTTCCACGGGCAGGCCCGTGCTGGCCCGCCGGGACACCGGGACGAAACGAATCCCGGTGCGCCCTCCCTTGCTGCGACCCCTTCTTTTTTTTTTTTTTTTTTGCCAGCGAGTATAGGATACTGTAGAAATCGCCTCAGAGAAATTTCTTAAAGCCAGTTCAAAATATTGTTTCGAAATATGATATAATAAAAATAATTTTGATTTTTTAAGGTGCTGGGGGAGGGGGGGGGGTCTCCTCTGGAAGTGTTTCGAAATTGAAATTTAATTTTAACTGAAAATTAAAGTGAAATTAAACTGAATCATTTTTGGACGTGGGAAGGGGCAGGGAGTAGTTGATTTCCTCCGGGAGTATTTTATAAAACAAATGTTCGCTGCTATATAGTTTGCAAGTGTGTGTCACATTATTACGTCATACTAACGTCTCCAAAAGTATCCTAAACTGCGTTTTCGAATTGTCAAATTTTGAAAGCAATGTGGAAATTCACTCGCCCCTACTCTTTTATGTCACCATCGATAGCTTAAATGTTTGTAAATAGAAGAGAAAAGACTAAGAATTTTTCAAATTTTCAGAAGGAGGATCGTGAATCCTGCCTTTCAAAAAATAGTCTTAAAGGGACTTGAGTTTTGAAGAACGTTTTTCCTCAATTAAAACAAATCCTCTAGTGTTGCATTTTTAACGTCAACGTAGAACGATAACCGAATTTCAACAGCTGAATTCTTAAAATCATCAAAAATAAAGGAGAGGTACATCTTAAAGACTTTTATTCTGAAAAATGTCTAAAGAAGGTTACCAAACCCAACTTGTTTGAGTGCCCAACGTCCCTGTAACCAAAGATAGCTTGCATGAAGTGCCCTCGATTGTCTAACGTCACCCAAGATTATTTTAAACTCACTTCAGTTTTGAAAAATATTTGGAAGGAACACGAAACCAAACCTTGAACAGCTTAAAATTAGCAATTTTTGGCATCAGTTTTTAAAGAATTCTCTGGGAGCTAAACTACTTTTCAAGAATTTTAAGGGGAGACCTAATTCTGTCTTTAATTTCAATTTAAAAATCCATTTTCGAAGGCTTTCATCAATCCAATCGAGTATTTAGTGTATCAACTCAACTCTCTGGCAGATAGTTGGAATTGTTTGCTACCGTAAATTTGGCGATCTTTTAAATCGTGCCAAGAGCCCTCAATAATGGAAGTTTACCCAATAACTATCTCAAGTATCTCTATATATAAAGATGACGGTGTTTGTTTGTTTGTTTGTTCGTTTGTACGTTTGTAACCGCTGGCCAGAAGCCCCCACAGCACCTACAAACCTGAAACTTGGTACAAAAATTCGTAGTCCAGTAAAATGCACCTCGAATGCCAAATTTTAAATTTCGAATTAGTTATTTTTAAATTAATTAATTAGTCTCGTTTTTGGTGTATCCGCCATGATTGAGGGGGGGGGAACCTTCCCCCACCCCGAAACCTTATATATCGCTGGAAAGAGTTTTTTTTCTGAAAAAGAAAAGTTTTAGCACGTTTATGTCTGCTAATTAGAACAGGAGATATTAATTAATCAAATTTAGTCAATTTTCAAGGCTTAACTATGTACGCAATACTGAAACACTAGGTCCATTTTCCAGATCAGCTGCTCTTTTGGCCCTGAAGTTACTTTGTGGTTTAAATTAGCGTATAGATTTAAGCCTTGAAAATGTATTCAATTTGATTAATTAATATCTCCTGTTACTTACTTAACTTTCTGTCTTTTATATTTATTTGGCGAACTGATTTAAACTTTAACATGATTTTAAGTGGAATTTAAAAGATGGAGCGCATTTGAACTGAAGGATATAATAATTTTTCTTCAGAGGGGGTTGGAGTGAATTTAAATTTATTCAGTTGACTTCCTCAAAATTCGGTGTTACCGAAAATGTCAGAATGGAACTATTATTTTTAAAAAAATAGTGATGGCTATTCAGTTACTCTTTGTATTTCGCGTCGTAAAGTTTGGCCACAATCGAGAAATTTACCAAACCTTCCAGCCTACTTTCTTCAAATCAAAGACAAAGAAAACGCTCTGGGAAGGAACAGCAGTTGTTTGCAGTCTAAAGAGTATTTTATTGCATGTTTAAAACATGCATTTAATGCCGCCATCACTAAAAATTTTTAACAATAATAGTTCCATTTTGACATTTTCGGTAAAACTGCTATTTAGTTACCCTTCGTATTTGGCGTCGTGAAGTTTGGCAACAATCGAGAAATTTACCAAAGTTCCCGCCCAGTGAAATCTTGCTTATTTGAGGGTTACTGTTAGATTGTAATCACTTCAAAGAGATGCTACGAAAAACATTATATTTCTAGCCTTTTAATGTTCACATTAAAATCATAGAAGAATGGTTGTGGCTGAACTACCTGACACAATCGGTTCCCTATGTTAATAAATTTAGATTTGGCGACCAATTTTACATTGAAATTACTGTTAAATCGGTGAATTATATTAAATTTCAAGGGCAATATTGCTGTGTTCGTTGAGAGTTTTCGAAAATCTTGGCACTACAGTTGTGTCAAAAGTTCCATTGAAACGTAAAAATTTCGCTAAAAATAAATAAGTTCGTCACACGCACACACACACACACACACACGAAAATAAGAATAAAGTCTCAAGAGTGAGTTAAATTTTATTTAGTTAACTTCCTTTACATTTATTGCACGGGCATCGCCGTGCGGGTACTGCTAGTCTATATATATAAAGATGACGGTGTTCGTTTGTTTGTTCGTTTGTAACCGCTGGCCAGAAGCCCCCACAGCACCTACAGACCTGAAACTTGGCCCAAATATTCGAACGTATCCCAATAAAATGCACCTCGAAAGCCAAATTTTAAATTTCGAATTAGTTATTTTTAAATTAATTAATTAGTCTCATTTTTGGTGTATCCGCCATAATTGAGGGGAGGGGAACCTTCCCCCACCCCATAACATTATAAATCGCTGCAAAGGTTTTTTTTTTCTGAAAACGAAAAGTTTTAGCACGTTTTTCTCCGTTAATTAGGACAGGAGATATTAATTAACCAAATTTAGTCAATTTTCAAGGCTTAACTATGTACGCAATACTGAAACACTTGGTCCATTTTCCAGCTCAGCTGCTCTTTTGTCTCCGAAGTTACTTTGTGGTTTAAATTAGCGTATAGATTTAAGCCTTGAAAATTTATTCAATTTTGATTCTGTTACCTACTTAACTTTCTGTCTTTTATATTTATTTGGCGAATTGATTTAAACTTTGACATGACTTTAAGTGGAATTTAAAAGGTTTTGGAGCGCATTTGAACTAAAGAATATAATAATTTTTCTTCAGATGGGGTTGGCGTAAATTTAAATTTATTCAGCTGACTTCCTCAAAATTCGGTGTTTCTGAAAATGTCAGAATGGAACTATTATTGTTAAAAATTTAGTGATGGCTATTCAGTTACTCTTCGTATTTGGCGTCATAAATTTTGACAAAAATCGGGAAAATAACCAAACCTCCGAGCCAGTGAAACACTACTTTCTACAAATCAAAGAAAAAAAAAACGGTCTGGGAAAGAACAGTAGTTGTTTGGAGTCTAAAGAGTATTTTATTACATGTTTAAAACATGTATTAAATGCCGCCATCACTAAATTTTTAATAGTTCCATTCTGACATTTTCGGTAACACCGCTATGCATGCAGTTACTCTTCGTATTTGGCGTCGTAAAGTTTGGCAACAATCGGGAAATTTACCAAACCTTCCAGCCACTGAAATCTTACTTTTTTGAGGGTCACTGTTAGATTGTAATCACTTCAAAGAGATGGTGCGAAAGACATTATATTTCTTTCCTTTAAATGTTCACATTAAAATCATGGAAGAATGGTTGATGCTGAGCTACCTGATACAATCGGTTCCCTATGTTAATAAATTTCGATTTGGCACCAATTTTACATTGAAATTACGGTTAAATCGGTGAATTATATTAAATTTCAAGGGCAATATTGCTGTGTTCGTTGAGAGTTTTCGAAAATCTTGGCACTACAGTTGTGTCAAAAGTTCCATTGAAACGTAAAAATTTCGCTAAAAATAAATAAGTTCGTCACACGCACGCACACACACACACGAAAAGAAGAAAAGTCTTAAGAGTGAGTTAAACTTGATTTAGTTAACTTCCTTTACATTTATTGCACGGGCACACGGGCATCGCCGTGCGGGTACTGCTAGTTAGATATAATCTTCAATTGATTACTATAGACTTTGGAAGCTTTAAAATCCCTTGAGCTACGTTTTCCCATGAAACTTCACCAGAATACCCATACCTTCCAGTCACTCTTCAGATATTTTAGCCCCACTAAATCCTCATAACCATCTATGACTTGAGCTCTGTATTTCTTCAGTACTTTGCTTAGAAAAATTTCTTCAAATTCGCTTATTTCGTAAATGGTATTGATTGTAGCGGGCACCTTATTGCTTCAACTACAAGTGTTCGCTTCATTAAACATTTCAAAAATACTCACACATTAAGATTTTTTTCTGCATAAATCATTTGCCCTCGTCGGCCCGTTATCGAGGTATAAGATTTTAAAGGATTAAATTTATGAAGCTCCAAATTTAAAGGCTTCTTGGGAAATAGAAGGAACTATTTCACCATCTGCATGTGATAGGACATCTATCTGCAAAGCATGCGAAAGATGTCTCCCATCATGACCTGAAACTCACTAAATTTGCTGACTTTATTAAAATTTCGGTAGACTTTAGGACTTTATAATTCGAAAACGAGGACGTGAGGGCAATTAATTAATATATCCAGAAAAATGTTTTACTACAATGTTTCAAATGCAAATAACTTAATTTTTTTTCATTATTTCACTTTTGTATGATTTCCTGGTGAACATCGAATGACCCCTGAGTCAAATTTGTCTAAGAACTAACGTAAACGGTATTTATAGTAGGAAAGCTTCTTTATAGGAGCTTTTCCACTCTAAAAGAGACGAATGCCCCCAAAATAACTTTCAGATGCATCAGTGGACTTATGTACCAAATTTGGCAAAGATCCGACGCATAAGCGTAGCGTCGGGGGGCACAGGGGGGCACGTGCCCCCCCCCCCCAACTTGATGGACACTTAAAATTGTAAACCTGAAGTTTTGTAAAATCGAAACGAAAATCATAGAGTATCATTTACAGTTTTTTTTTCATTTATTTTATTTAAGGAAAAACCTGCATGTTTGGGTGGGGGGGGGGGGGAGGTTCAAGGGGAAATGTAGGCCCACTATTAAAATTTTCAATGTTTGGCTCTTAATTTTTTCCGAAACAGGGACGAAAATCTTGAGAAAAAAATATTTCAGTTTTCGTTACCACGGTTACCCACTAAGGCAGCCAGAATTACCGTCTGGAAGGAATTTTTTTAGTCAAAAGCCAATAATGTTAAATGTAAGGCCTCTAAGGGGCACCCCTCCCCCCGCACCGTGTGCCATATTTTATCCTGATCTTCTCCCTGCCTTGCATGATTGCTATATTACTAAAATAATAATTTGGAAAAGTGTGGAATCATAAATCATGCTATTTTGTATTAAGGCAATGAGAAGCAAAGGTATGTAAAAGGAAAAATTCAAGTTTTGAGGAAACACATTTAAAAATACTTAGGTAGGTTTTCACTGGAAAAAGTTTTCTGAGTCATGCTATAAATCAGCATTTACTAGGACTACTAGTATTATCTCTTGCCCCAAAAGAGATCAGAGATTCTCTTACCATTTAGTTCCTACTCCTACCATTTACTTTACACTATTCAAATTTTTTAATTTTGGCGCTTTGCTTCTGGCTGCCTCATATGAACCCTTTTGAGGCGTAAATTTATAATTATATGCCCCTGCTTATTATATTAAAAATAATTTTTAACTAGAAAATAATTTTTTCACCAAATCTGGCTTATTGTAAGAGAGACAAAGATAAAAAACGATCTCTTTATCTTGCGGCGAAAAGCAAATTTTTATAATAAAATATGGATTTTAGCACAGAATTAATTTTTTATCCTCCCAAATCAAAAGTTTCAACTTTTTAGTGCTTTTTTCGAGTATTTGTCAGTCATAACATATCAAAGAGAAATTAAATGCTAAATGCAGGCTAATAGCTAAGAATCTCTCATGACGCATAATAAAGAAAAACTAGCTGCCAGGGCAGCTAGATTAGCTTCCTGCGGCATGTTGATGCATAACGTCCCCCTTCTCTAACTTTTACCTCATTCTGAAGTTATATTATTTGATATAATTTAATGTTCATTCGATTTCAAGACATACCATGCACGTGGCCCGGCGTTGAACGGGCACTTCGTGCCCTGAAAGTAGTGATGAAAATTGCAAGAAACTACTCCCCGCCAAGGCGGCTCGCTAACAGGCGCTTCACGCCTTTACTTTTTTCCTATATAAAAAAATCATTCGAATTATTGAGATGCTTCGCGCCTTCAAGATGGTGAGGAAAGTTTCAGTAAGTTCAGCTCGCTCAAAGGAAAAAAGCAGACATAGATACTCAGTTTTTAATATAAGTAGATGGCTTTTCAACAAATGAATGTTTCAAAATATTACAAGTAGCTAGCGATAAAAATACTATGTAAGTGGCCCGCTTATGAGTTTCGTGTTTGATTTAGTTAAGCCTTTATTCAAAATTCTCATTATCATTGTTATCACTGTTTCATAGCAACCACGTTTCAACAATGGATTTCATATTTAATCATTTATTAGGCTTAATTGCTTTAAATTTGACTACTTATTAATCGATATCTTCGCTAATTAAAATCGTACTAGCTGCGTGGCCCGGCGTTGCACGGGCTGTAATGTAGTGAAGGCAGTTTGAGAAAACTACTCGCCACCAAGGCGGCTCGCCTTTAAAGTAATGAGGAAAGTTTAAACAGTTTACTCGCCGTCAAGGCGGCTCGCCTTTACAGTAGCGAGGAAAGTTTCAATAACATACTCGCCGCCAAGGCGGCTCGCCTTTAAAGTACCAATTAAAAGTTTAATAAACTACTCCCCGCTAAAGCGGCTCGCTAAAAAGCTTTCCTGCATCAAAGAATCAATCGAATTATTTGCACATGCTTCCTCAAAAATAAAGACGATGTCAAGTAACGCATACTTAGCACTCTCCCTAAATAACAAATAAAATTCCTTTCCAAAAACAATTATTTCCAAACTATTCTAAACGAACA
The DNA here is from genome assembly GCA_038373865.1 of Uloborus plumipes. NCBI lineage: Eukaryota > Metazoa > Arthropoda > Arachnida > Araneae > Uloboridae > Uloborus > Uloborus plumipes. Next base: position 44,843 of record JAXGGA010010153.1, read on the forward strand.
AGTTCTTTTAATATTTGGATCGCAGCCAAAAAAAGTCCCTTCGAAAAACAGCAATTGCAGTTTTATTTAAAAACACATTTTCAAAATGGTACCAGAGAAAAAATATGTCATTAATAATTAGAATAAAAACAATTAGAATTTTGTTATAACATGTATTTAAAATGACAATGGAAAAAAAAACACTCTTTCATTTTAAAAAGTTCAATTTAATTAACGTTTTAATTTAAAATCGCAACGGAAAGAAATAAATATCTTGGAATTTTAAATAGTTCAATAATTTAATTAACGTTTTAATTCAAAATGGCAACGGTAAGAAATAAATGTCTTGGAAGTTTAATCATTTATTAGGCTTAATCGCTTTAAATTACTTATTAATTGATGTCTTCGCTAATTAAAATCGTATGATTATATAAATTGAAACTAATGAAGCCTGAAAAATTACCTATCTATCGGTACCTGGTTCGACTTTCAGTTCGTTGGCGTTCAGGAGAAAGAAGCGTGACATAGATAGATAGAAAGATACTCAGTTTTTAATATAAGTAGATAATAATTATATAAATTGAAACTAATGAAGCCTGAAAAATTACCTATCTATCGGTACCTGGTTCGACTTTCAGTTCAGTGGCGTTCAGGAGAAAGAAGCGTGACATAGAAAGAAAGAAAGATAGTTAGAAAGATACTCAGTTTTTATTTAATATAAGTAGATACATCATTTATTCATGTTTGGAAGCTATTTTACATTACGTAGTTTGGGTAGTGCTTAAATACATTGTTGAAAACGTGTTATGACAAACTTAAGAATACTTATGTTTTGCTTATGATCGTCTTCAATATATTCTTTGTCTCTTTTTTTTTAAAACCTTATTTTTGAATCCTTTTAACTTTTATCATTATAATATAACTTTTCCCTGATTGAGAAAAGATATTTGTTTTAACTATTATTATTATTACCATTATTATATTTGTTTCCAATTTTGCTTCTTTTTTTTTCTCTTTTTCCTTCTTTTTTTTATTGATATATTTTTAATTTATTTCGTTGTTTTTTTTTTTGCTTCAGTTGTGTTTTCATAATTTGAATGAGTGAGCATTTCATGACATGACTATTTTTTCCCTTGCCTTTATACTATTTTTTCTCTGCAAAGAATGTTCTATTTCTTCCTATATTGGATATGAAGTTGGGTCACTAGGGTCAAAGGCAGTGTTCCTAACTGCTATTGCAAATTTTACCACTGAAAATAATTTAATTAAATATGCAACATTTCAGTAATTTCTCAGATTTAATATTTGTAATCCCCTCCCTCTTCCTTCTCGCTCTTATTCCTTGTTGATTAATGTCAAGGTCGGCGATTTAACGAAGCACGAGCAATTTTTATTTTAATCGAATGTAAAATTTTTAAGACGTTTTTGTTAGCCTCGTTTTTTCTCACATATTTTTATCCTCAACTACATATTATAAAGCCTCAAAATGCAGAACTTTAAGCCTATTTTTCAAAAAATTTCCCTGAGGAAACCCCCCGGACTCCCCGAAATTAGGGATAATCAACAGTCTACACCTTACTTAAAAGAGGTCATTGCATAGTTCTTCTAATATCTATACCACTAACAAGGTCAATCCATAGAAGAACAAGAAAATATAGCGAGAGCATTAAAGAACGAGAAAAAAAAAAACACTGGGGACTTAGAAGATAATGTAGAATTGTATGTGATTCATCTGAATAGTAAGAACGTATATTTCTCTTATGAAAAATCTGGGGGAGGGGGGGGGGTCAAAAGCTTCACCAGCACTTCTGAAATTTTTGACCTGTGCCCCCCCCCCCCAAAAAAAAAAAAACTTTTGGTGACGCAACGCCTATGATCCGACGTGAACTGTGAATTTAGACCTAAAACATGTAACACCCGTAACCAACATAGCACAATCACAAAAACGAAAAGGTTTTTTGAATAGATTATTAGTGCATGCTTTTAGAATAAACGAGTACACTATAAAACCTAAATGGCAAACATCTATCTCAAATAGTTATTGTTATAGAATAACAAATACTTGTTTTCGGTTACGGTCGTTACAAAGATTCTAGATAATTTTGCCAGCCTGTAATTAAAAACTAATACAACCTACAAAGAAATTGATTGCTGGAAAAGGTCAAAGGGGTGCTTACTAAAGCACTATAATTCGTTATCTTCCAAACTGAACCTGATGTGGCCAGGGTCTAGGCTGGAAACTTAATAATTTTTAACTGAAAAAATGGAGTTAGAAAAATCGTAACTTTAGGACGTTGAAACCATGTTTATAGTAAAAACTAGGATATTTTACACTTTGAATTAGGAAACTATGCTTTCTTGTGAATAAAATGACATATAACATGTTATTATTAAGTGAGTTTGAGTTTCATATTTTGATGTCTGTGTCCTATTTCTCATGGATTGGCCCTTTTGCGAATTTACTAGCAGGTATCACAACTATTCAAGAAACAACAAGCTGCCATTATTGTGCAATTACGTGAGTGCAAATGTTTTCCTATTCATAAATGAATGTACAACTTACACGCAAGCGATTGCAACTCTAGACTCTATTTTCATTAAGAAACAGAATATTATTTTCGCTAGACATTGTTTCTAGACGCGAAATCAACAAAATGGAGAAACTGTTGGTGAATTTTTGCAGTCTTTAAACTAATTGAGCAAAGATTGTAATTTCACAGACATAACGGCAGATAATTATCGCAAGGAATATGTCAGGGATGCGTTCATTCGTGGACTAAGATGCCCTAGAATTCGTCAACGGCTTCTCGAAAATACTGCAATGACTCTTGATCAAGCTTTCGAACAAACTAGAACTCTTGAGTTGGCTGAAGTACATGCTGCTTCGTATATGAATTATAATTCCTTCGTATATTGGAAATGCTGATCCGTCACTCTCTGCTGCTACTAAAGACAACCATTTTTCGGAAGAAGATACATCATCTGCGGCAAGGCCGTAGCCAGGAATTTTTTTCGGGGGGGGGGTTCGAAGTGAAGAAAGTTTGTTTGAAAAAAAAACAAACAATGCAACTTTTATGACGCAATGGGAGCAAAGGCTGTTTGTACAAAGGGGGGTTGGGCAAGGGGGCACCTGCTCCCCTACACTTCCGAAAGTAAAGGGGCCCTGCCCTTCACTTTTTAGAGCGAAAAATTAACGGTCGGTTATTTACTGGGTGGATTGATTTATTTCATGAAAATTAAAAACTGAAAATAACACAAAAATGTTTTTTTTTCCTCATCTTATTTCACAAGAAAGGAACTTTGAATTGCAAAGGGATATCTACAGTAAA
>JAXGGA010010154.1:0-48149 GCA_038373865.1 Uloborus plumipes
AATGAATACTAAGTTTCAAGTAGTATTCACTCTGTAGTGGTAAAACATTTCTAATCGTATGTGAGTAAAGAAAGAAAAACATTAGACATGTGACAAATGTATCAATGCTAGTGTTTGATGGGGAGGTACTTTTTCCTTTTCATTTAAGCCTCTCTTGGATTTTGTTTTTTGTTTTTATATAATCTTTTGCTTGAAGTTTATTGTCTAGCCGGAGATGACTTTCTTTTTTTTTTTTTTTTTTTTTGCTTTTCAATTTTAAAGAATGATGTTTTCGATAGATTGAAAAAAAGTAGCTGTAAAAATCTTGTTAATCTTCAACTGAAATGCTCCGTTATAACTATTTATCCATTAGCTGATGAATACTAATTTTCAAAGTAGTATTCACTCTGTAGTGGTAAAAAATTTCTAATCGTATGTGAGTAAAGAAAGAAAAACATTAGACATGTGACAAATGTATCAATGCTAGTGTTTGATGGGGAGGTACTTTTTCCTTTCATTTAAGCCTCTCAAGGATTTTGTTTCTTGTTTTTATATAATCTTTTGCTTGAAGTTTATTGTCTAGTCGGAGATGACTTTTTTTTTTTTTTTTGATTTCAATTTAAAGAATGATGTTTCGATAGATTGAAAAAAGTAGCTGTAAAATCTTTAATCTCACTGAAATGCTCCGTTCTAACTATTTACTTATTAGATGATGAATACTAATTTTCAAAGTAGTGTTCATTCTGTAGTTACAAAAGGCTCCTAATCGGCTATGAGTAAATGAAAAAAAGATCATTAGACATGTGGCAAATGTATCTCTGTTAGCATGTGATGGGAAGCGATTTTTTCTTTTTTATTTAAGCCTTTGTTTCTTCTTTCTGTTTGTTTCTTATTTGTGTATGATCTTTCGTTTAAATTTTTCCAAGCCAATGATAAGTTGAGTTTCTTTTAACTCATAAAGTGCAGTGTTTTAGGTGGTTTAAAAAAAGCAATTTACAGTATCTAGATAATCCTCAATTATAAGACTCCGTCTAAATTATTTGTTAGCTGATGATTGCTAATTTTCAAAGTGTTTATTCTATTGGTGCTAAAATTTCTTCATCGGTTATAAAAAAAGGAAATAATTTCATTGGACATATGACAAATGTATATCCACGCTAGTACCTGATGGGGAAGTACTCTTTTCTTTAAGCCTCTCTTGCTTCTTCCATTTTGTTTCTTGTTTTTATATAATATCTCGCTTGAAGTTTGCTGTCTAGCCAGAGATAAATTGATTTATTTTTCAATCATAAAGAGTGGTGTTTTCAATGGTTTAAATAAAAAAAGTTGAAAATATCTAGTTAATCCTCAATTGAAAATCTCAGTTCAAAATATATTTTTATTATCTCCGTTGTAACTTATCAATGAAAATGTGCCAATTACTCGTTCTACTAGCGTTGAAATTTCCTGTTTAGCTATAAATTGGCCTAGAATCATACGGTCTCTTATTAATTTCGATTCACGCTTCCTTCATTGTCTTGTACCCAACCAAATCTGATACTACAGTTCGTGAGACGAACTGGCTGGAATTGCTAGTGAATTAAGACGAAGAGTTGGGGATTTGATAAAACTTAGTTACTTACTAGATTTACTACAACCCCTTATTTGTAGACATCAACAAGCCATGATTGCCTCAATGAGAATCCTTCATCAAACTGGCTTATTTTCAGAATCTCCTTTTCTTAGCATCACACTTAGCACACACCTTCATTCTCTAATCAGAGGCGGACTGGCCGTAGAGGCCACCTGCCCGCGGGCAGGTGCGCCCTCCGGCCTGTGCGCCCTTGCGTCCTCAAAACGTGTGAGCCTTTGGTTTTTTATTTTTTTTTATTTTAAAGGTTTGAAAGCAACCCCTAATAGTTTGAACAGTACCCCCCCCCCCCCCACACACACACACTGCCAGAGCGCCTTCAACTTTAGTAAATTACTTATTTTTTACTTTTTTCCGTTTGGAACATGTAAAAAGTAGTCAATAAGCGTTATCAGAAGGCGGCTCTTAGTGTACCCCAGAAGTGATAGGTGGTCTTTAAGGGGGATCTCATCCAAAGTTAGCGCCCTCCGGCCTGTTCGTCCTTGCGCCGTGAACAAAGTCCACCCCCTTTTTTTTTTACTCTTTACGTTCGAAGCAAGGACAGCAATCTGTAAAAGATTGAAGAAAATGGTAAAACTCAATAATGTACCTGTTATAATTAACTTTTATTTTTTGCATCACAGACGTGATAGGTTGTCGGAAGGGGGGATCTTTGCCAAAAAAAAAATACAGCGCCTTCCAGGTTGTACGCCCTTGCGCCCTCGAACCTGTGCGCCTTCGTTTTTTTCCACCTTACTTTCGGAGGGTATGAAACAAGGCAGTCCAGTCGGAGGAGGGGGGGGGGGTCTTTCTCCAAAGTGAGCGCCCTCCGGCCTATGTATCATGCACCCTCGAATCTAGTTGACTTGGGTGCCTCCCCCCCCCCCCCCCACTTTTAATTCGAAGCGAATGAAACAGTCTATAAAAGTTTGCTGCAGGAGATTAAAAGAATAATGTGCTATAATTCACTTTAATTCATTGCCCCCACCCGCCCCAGAGGTGATAGGTATAGTCTGGAAGGAGGACCTTTAACCAAAAAAAAAAACATCTTCCTCTGGGCTATGCGTCTTTGCGCCTTCGAACCTGTTATTCTTTGGTGTTTTTTTTTTTTTCTTTTTTTTTTTTTTTAATTTTTACTCGAAGCGCGTGAAGTACTTAAAAAAAGTTTCAGAACCAGGTTTAAATGAATAGCGTAAAAAATAAACTTTGAATTCATAGCACCTCAAAAGGGATATGTAGTATGGTCTTAAACCAGGGGCGGCAAATAAGGGGGGCAAGAGGGGGCGGTCGCACCCCCAAATATTTTTCTCAGAATGTTAAGAAAACGGGTAAATTCAATTTATGTATATGGGCGATTCTCTGTATAATTGGCTGTCCGGACTGAGTATTTTAAAAATAATTAAAGTGTAATAAAGTAATTATTGCTCTTAATACAAGTAAAGCATTAATACTTTGTAGCCCAATTGTATTTGGAGTGATAACAATTTAATTTTTTTTTCTAGAAATTACCTAAGCGCCAAAAACACAGTCCCCTGGCTGTCCCAATCCCATAGTCTAACTGTTAAAGATAGTATTTCAAAAAACCTATTAACACTACATAAATTTGGCAATTAATATCTAAAAAGAAATGAAGCTATATTTTTCTTATGAAATATGGTCTAATTACGTATTTCTAAAACTTAAAATTGTCATGTAAATTCTGTCCGGAGTTTTTTCAAACAGTGCCCTGCAACAAATTCTAAGCTGTAATACGAAAAATCTATAACTTTTGCAAATTCTCTTTGGCACGAAGTTTAAAGTAATCAGTGTGAATTTGCCGAAATCGCCGAGAACGGTGTTGAAACGCCACTTTGCTTAGTTTGAGAGCCACATTTGTGATGAAAGTATGCATCAGGGTCGTTGCGGAAACAGTCCTCTGGGAAGTGATTTTATTAATGTCAATTCATTTAATTATAAAACATCTTAGTTATTATGTCCACGATTTGTGCCTAAATTTATATGTAGTCTCGTAACTAATTATGTTCCAATAGTTTTGCAGATATTACGCAACAAAGAGCAAAAACACAGTCCCCTGCCTAGTTATCCTAGGCGGGGAACTTACCCTCTATCATGATTTATCAGAAAAACACAAACTTCAATTGGCCCTCTTTCAAACCAAAGTAATAGATTCATTTTCTGAGCAATAGTATTATAATTATACGAACATTTCAAAAAACCGTGCCCAGACAGATTTTGTGTGAAAAATGACGAGTTTACAGAGAATCGCACATGACACAAATCAAAGATCACGTGCAAAAGGAACTAAAAATCTTGTCACAATTTTCAACAAAATTGATAAAACTCATCCTTAAACATATTCTCAAGATTGTTTCTAACAAAAGGAATCTGAAAAATATGCTCTACACTAGGGTGGAGCGAAAAAACTTTATGTTTTATTTTTCTAAGCTTGTATGTGGAAAACGTGCCTTTTGTATGTTGTAACAATTCTGCAAAATCACAAAACTTTGTGACAATTTTTTGATCTCCCTTCGCCTCGTTGAAAAATTGACATTTTAAGATTTTATGCCAAAATACCGCATTAAGACTTTGGAGAGCACTTTAAATGCCTTACAATTTTTTTTTTCACCTTTTTTGTAGATGACTACTAAAATAAACTATAATTTTTTTTTAATACTTCACTTTCATTTCGATTGATGACATTCGTCGTTATTATAAAAATAAAAGGTTATCTTTGCACCTGTTATCATTAATTTTGCAGCAGAAATTCAGTAAGTATAGTAGATATTCAAAGGTTAGTTCATTTTTAAAAAATTGAAGGGTTTTTTTTTTTTTGTGATTTTGTAGCTAGATTCAGTTTGAATACAGCACTTATTATATTATCGCTTATTATATTATAGTACAAAACTACGAAACCATAACTATTTTGGTTTTCCTTTACACTGGAATTGCTAAATCGAATTCTAAATCTGAAGCTAAAAATCAAATTCAGTTATATATTTGTTTTTCAAAAAGATATTTTCTATCATATGAATTAATGATAAATATATATTTATTGTTTATGAAATAATACACATTACATTTATTGTATAAATCAAATTGATGGCAGCCACAAGTGACAAAGCACCATGTGTGATGTTTGGCTCTCCAAGAAACTTTCTGTCCAATACTCTCCCAACTTACAAACATGTTATGAAAAATATACGCAACCACGAGAAGACCTCAAGACGGAAAATGGAAAATACCCATCATTGTTTTATATATCGCACAAACTTTGCTATGAAGTGGAAGAAATCTGGACAAAGACCTCACTTCCAACGGTAAGTCACGTCAAGCTCCATCAAAGACATTGCTGAAGCAGTAGTCGCTAGTTTCATAGAGCAGAATGCACAAATAGACAGCATTTAAGTTATAGGGTGTGATGGTACGAATATGAACACGGATCATAGATCAGGTGTTATACGACGACTGAAGGAAACATTAAAGCGTCCTCTGCAGTGGCTTGTATGTCTGCTCCCCGTCAATGAGCTGTCTGTGCGCCATCTTTTTCGGGCACTGGATGGCCACGGGGACTTTCTGGAGATATCGGCTACGTGCACCAATCAGACTGTTACTTTCTTTGAACCCATGCTTAATAGAGGAATTGTCCAATCTTTAACCGAAGAAGTTAAGCACAGATCGACGCTAATATCTACTGGAAATGTGCAATAGCATCAGCAAAGATGAATGTAACCTTGCTTTAGCAAATAAAAACCCTGGTTGCATAAATCACTCACGAAGGATCACTACAGCCAATTGAGTTCTTAGATTATATGTTAGAGAATTGGAACCGTCGGAAAATTTGAAAAACTCTTGTTAAATTAATTATTTATGTGTATGCCCTAACATGGTTTGCCATAAAAGCCCACTGGTCGTGCAAAGATAGAGCTAGGCACCTACAGCAAATGCTTGTCATGTCAAGATACCTCAATCCTAAACACAAAGAAATCGTTGACCCTGGCATTCATTGCAATGCCTTCTTTGCCCACCCGGAGAATATTCTCATTGCAATGACGACGGATCATCTGTCACACGTACGTGAACTGGGTCTGCGAGGGATTTTGAAAGCCAGGACTTCTACAAACCCCAGTGGACAAATACAAAGTTTGAAGGTTCCCCAAAAACTTAACTTCGACGTTATCGAATATTTCGACATGATTCATTGGGGTTATCTTCCATATCTCATAGCCTCCCATAATCAAAGACATTTCTGAACGCTGAACTTATGATTACCTCATATCAACGGAGGTGACTCCAAAAATAATCTTCAAAAAATTTCCAAACCACACTCAAATAGAGGTGTTAAGCTGGTAATAGAGGCGGCGAAAGTTGCTCGTGAGCACATAGCACGAGATGAGTTCGTCCGTGCTCGAATTGCTTCGCAAGAGCTAATGCCGAATTTTGAGATAAAACGTGAATTTTCGCATTACACTTTGTAAATATTTGTGACATTTTATCGCATTTTTGCATTTTTTATTCACTATTTTGATAGTTTATTGTATAAATTATTATATTTGGGATATTTTGTTGTTCTTAAAAGTGGCTATACTGAAAAACAATTTGTCTGATGTATTGTCAATTTTTTACATAATGTCACTAAATATTGTAAAATAAAAGGTCGCGAAGGGAGATCAAAAAATTTTTCAAATCACTTCAAATTTTCACATTCGGTTTTAGTGATCAAATGGCACATTTTGACACATCAAGCTATTTGAAATTCAAAAAAAAGTTTTTTTCGGTCATTTTCGCTCCACCCTACTCTACACGGGACAAGAAAGGATTTTCAACTTTAGTTGTTTGGAAAATAGCACAAGACACTGGAAATCGATAGAAAAAAAACTCTTCTTTTTTACTCCAAACATTGCAGATTAAAACTTGACTAAAAGTTAAGAATTAATTTCTATTTCAGACATTTTGCGTGATAACTAATTGCAAAATAATTTTAAAGTTTAGTCATAAAATTAAATTTTTTACTAACTCCAATTTTTCTTAATAATAAATACAGTTTAAGACATCGTTCTTTTAATCAATAGGTATTTTTTTCCACACTGAGGAATTTCATATTTAACAAACTTGCCCCCTCAAACGAAATGTTGAAATGCCGCCCCTGTCTTAAACCAAAGTGAGCGCTCTTATTTTTGTGCGTTTTCCTCTCTCTTTTGTGTGTGTGTGTGTGTCAAGTCAAAGTGTCAATCTACCTTGATTGAGGTTACGAATTCATGTGTGGTGATGTTGGTTAGAGAAATTGGTTTGCAAAAGTTTCTTCAGACAGGTATTTTTATGATGTTAAAAAGCTGCATGATTAAGCAATTGAATTGTATTGCACTGAAAAACGTGTACTATCGACAAAAATGTTTAGTTTTGACTAAAATAAAATTAAATAATGATTTACTGAATATTGTGTCAGTTGATTGACTGGCTCCTTCCTATTTTCATGAGTATTTTAATAGTAAGCGGATCATCAAAACAGCAGTAAGTAAGTTAAAATACAGCAGATAATACCCTTAAACCGCTGAATCTATATATACGTACACCATAATTCTTTATAAATCGCGCAACTTTTCGAAGGTAAACAATAAATTGAAAAAACCAATTTCTGTATTTTAAGCACAACAGCTAATATGTAACCATTTAGTGCAGGATGAAGCTCTGTTATGAAGCCCATTTATTTGTGAATAATGGTTAAAATTGTATTTTATTTAAATCTATATACGTGTTCCATGGTGTGCCCTATAACGATCTTTTATTGTTTTACAAGATCGGTTTTAACACAATGAGGAAGGCTCGCAAATTCTGAAAATTATTTTTTTTTCAAACTTCCGAATTCACATGACTTATCTGACTAATGAGAGACAAGTTTGGAAAGTACTAGCAATGGTTTTGGAGGGTTTAACTCATAACAGTTAGGTCAGATTCTTAATTTGTTTAAGAATACAGAATCTAGAATTTTTAAAAGCGTTTGAGACAGAAATCACAAATAAGTAATGCAATTTTTGTTAAGCAACAGAGGACAAAGAAATTGCAGCTAAGGAAGTAACTTTAATTTTTGAATGAAAATAAACGCGTTTAAAATAGAGCGAGATGTATTACTGTGAACAGAAAAGTTTTATTTATTGGTGTATTATTTTAATGGATTTCATCTTTTTTAGCCTTAAATCAATTTAATAAAGATGATTTTATCTAGCTTTTGCTTTTATTATTATTTACGCTTTATTGGAGAGTCTGCATGAGAGTTAGTAAAAAAGTTCCGTAAAACATTTCAGAATGTAACACGGTCGTAAAAAATAGAACTTTCATTGAGAAATGAATAAACATCGTCATTGTATATTACTGTTTTCTCAGGCATTGCTCGGTCTACCGTGAAAATAAAAGTTTTGCCAAAAGACGCATGTTCACCAATCAGGCTCAAATAAAAGAAAAAAATGTGTGCAATTTCACGCCAAAGTGAAGGAATAGCTATTTCAAAATTTAAATTGAGACCTTATCGGATTTTTTTAAACACACCTATCTCCCCTCCATCAAACCCAGATGATATAGACGAACTCGCGAACGCCGTTCGCAGAAAACTTTCGAAGTTTGCAGAAAATTTTTGCATTTTGTTAAAAAAGTTATAAATTTAGGAAGTTTTCTATCTGAAATATGTCTTGATTTTGTTCATTGTGGGGCAGTAGCTTGTTACATACGAAACTGACACATTCATTAATCATGACGGATTGACAACCAATCTCATGGTAGAACCTGCACTTCATACAACTTGATATTTTTGTTGTTGGTAGCACTTTAGGATTCAGAAGCCCCCCTTTTTTTTGCAGAAAATTTTAAAGAAATTATTTAAGTTTGCAGACAGTTTTACATTTTATCTAAGTCTGCCCTCCATATGAAATTTCTGAGTATTGAAAAACCTTTGTGACAAATTTGGAAAAGATCCGACTGAAACTTATTGTTGTTATTTCCCCAATATAATCCTACGAAACTGGTTAACCAGGCAGTATGACTCAAAATTTAAATTAGACCTCTTTGTTTTTTTTTTTTGTTTTTTTTTTTTTTGTTTTTTGTTTTTTTTTTTTTTTTTTTGAGTTCCGATGTTCCGAAAATCTTTAATGTGAATTTCTGAGGAGGAGCTAAGGACTTTAGTACGAAATTTGGTAAAGATCCGGCGCAAATTGTGGATTTGTATAAGAAGCATACTCACCCACACCCAAATATTCACACACATTTATTATGCAGGTTTAACTTATAATTTAACTACGGTGTACTCCCAATTATCCGCGCAATTGGGTGGCACGGGTATCGCGGATAACGAAAAAAGGCTAAAAATAAGTGATAAAAAGAAGATAAAAATTGTGTTTTGCTTCACATTAATCGTATTGTGTATAAAAAGTGTTACAAACAATGAAGATAGGAACAGGATTACACATTTGTGCTGTAAGTTCTGAAGCACATACAATCTATAAAGGAATAGTAGTGCGACAAAGCACTCTTCTGCAACATATATTATACCAAACTTAATTTTGCTGTAAAAAAAAAAAAAAAAGACCCTTGCGGATAATTGCCGCAGAAAATGTGTGTGTGGGGGCGGGGGGGGTGCTATTTTGAAGTGCGCCCTTTGGAAGTTTGGGTTAGCGCCCTCATGGGGGAGCCAGTCCGCCCCTGTCTCTAATGCCCAACTATGGCTGATGTAACAGTTCGTGGGACAAAGATAACTGTTGAAATTACTGAGTAAAATTAAGACAGCGTTGGGGATTAATAATATTAGTGACAAGCCAGATTTACCACAACCCCATATTGCAGACATCAACAAGCCATGATTGCATGATTGCCTGAGAGAGGATCTTCATCGAACTGGCGTCTTTGCATAATCTCGTTTTCTCCACATCACATTTCCTTCATTCTCTTATGCCCAACTAGTCTGATGCAGCAATTCGTTTGAATTGCTGGATAAAATTAAGACGAAGCGTTGGGGATTGATAATCTTAGTTACGTACACAATTTACCACAACACTTTTTTTCAGTCATCAACGGACTATGATTGCCAGAGAGAGAATTTCATCAAAATGTCATATTATGCGTGATCTTCTTGTCCACATTGCAATCTAATGGCACCTATGAATAAAACCCATATATGTCACTGTAGAACACTTGCCAGACAGTCCAAGATAATCAATTCAGTCCGAGGCAATCAATTCAGTCCCAGACAATCAATTCAGTCCAAGACAACCCTCGAAGTTGGGTGCTTTCATTGGTGTTGTTTTCTCTGTTCGTTTGTTGCATTTTGAATTCTTACCTTCTCATTTAAAATTTTAGAAGAACAAACAACTAACGTGGCTTTTTTTGGAACCAAGTGGCTCAAAAAAAAAGTCAAGCCATCTTGAATCAGATAGTTTTGGCAACCAATCCGTCTTTAAAAGTCTTTCAAGATTTTTCCAAATCAACATCCGACGCCCCCTGAAGATTATTTGCACTCTAGAATTCTTTAGAAAAGAATTGCCTCCCTCAACCTCCCCCTCCCGTTTCTCTGCATTGTCAATCACCATCTTCATTCTCATTCCATCTCCCATTCTTCAAGGGAAATCAGCGATGCCTCTTTTCCCCCCTTTCCCATTGTCCTCGCCACGTTCCTTGTCCACAAATTCCTTTTCTGTCTGGCGTAATCAAAGTTCGAAGGCACAATCCGTGCACAGAGTTCCTGATAGGCGGCCCTGGAGCGCTGAGCAAGGAATGACGATGGATAAACATTTCTCCTGCCTCTGCGAAGCGTCTCCAGGGACGACTTACTTCTTTGTGCATGTGGAATCATGGATTTGTTTGACAAGGAATTCGATATCCGCAGATTGCGGACCGGGACGGAGTAGCCCCGGGCTAGCCTCGGTTCGTCCGAAATCGAAGCACCAAGTGCTCACTTCGACATTTTAAATGATTTCTCATTCACGTTCATTGACGAAACATTTCCGAGATTTGAGAGTTTTCGATTAACCGATGACCAAAACTCGGTTTGCCATCAGTTGGTATCTAGAGTCTTTGGAAAAATTAGCAACATAGAGGGTAGACGAATCAGTGAGTGAATACAAAGGCAATTTCGTTTTCAAAAACCACATCAGGAAACTATCATATGACACTTGACAGCAAAAGCATTTTAACTGTTGTGTTTAATCTTTTTTTTTTTACGGATAGAGCTTTTACGTTCTTGTTTCAGGCTCTTTAGCAGAATTGAAAGGAAAAATAAGTGCGCCAACCTAATCAATGAGAAGTGAGCACCGCCACCCAACAGAAAAACGGAGTATTTTCTATTTGTTTTCTTTTTGGGAAAATATAGAAGAATTAACAATTGTCAAATCATCTAAGGAAATGCTTAGGCTTCGAATAGAAGCTGTTCAATTTTTCTCTTATATCGTTTTCAATTTGTATTTTTCTCTTACTGCACCAGCAAGCTCAATTTTTTAATTTTTTTTAATTACTGAGTGCATTAAATGTACATAACTAATCAGTACTGAGTAATACCATTCAATACCGTTTCTTTTATTGCGTGGTATGTCTAACTAAAAACCAAATACTGTGTTTTCAACAAAAGTTTGATTCAGAAGAGAGATATATTACATGGGCAAAAAATAAACAGTTAATTTTTTTTTCTAATTAATTATTTTATGTATGTATGGAACCAATCGAGTATTTTTCCTTCCAGCATCAGCAGCAGGTGGCTGCAGCGGTGGAGCGTGCCAAGCAAGTGACGATGACAGAGTTGAATGCTATTGTCGGGGTAAGACCCAATTCAAAATATTTGCTTTCAAAACAACTTCTCATCTAGTCATCTATAAATTAAGCGTTCAGATTAGATCTTCCCTCACAACGCTTGAAGTACGTTAGAATTTAAAATAAAACATTTAAAAGACTAAAATGTAACCATCTTTGCCCACTTCCACAGTAACAGACGTATCAATTGTTGGACAAAACAACCAACAAAGACTCCAAAAGTGTAAGATGCTTGTTCCATTGCATGAACTTTTTGAAGGAAATCAACAATGCTTCTGCTATAAGACGATTAAATTTTGAAGACTTCCCGAAGCAATGTTGTAACTTTTTTTAACCCAGTAACGGAAGTATCTTATATTTGATGAGCTAAACAAAATGATTTAAATATTGTCTCTCGAAATCTTCAAAATTTACTTGCATTATATAGAAGTAGTGTTCGTGTTTTTCATAAAGTTCATGCAAAAATAGCATGATTTTATATAGTTGTAGTCTTAGTATGCTGTTTTTTGTAATAATTGGTGGGTCTGTTAAAATGGAGTTACCCCTTTGTATTCTATTGCTTGTAGATAAACTGCTATGCATACGATGTTTAAACATCATATTCCTGCTCTTACATCAAATTCATTGTATTGTAACTACTCTCAGACCAACTGCGATTGGTTTGTAGTTGAGGGTAGTGTAACCAGTGAATGAACACTTAAGCAGAATTTTATTTCCATTTATTCATAATGCCGTTAAAAAGTTCATTATTTAGTACACGACGTTAAGGAAAGAGATTTTATTTCTTATTTGTAATTATTGAGAAAGCAAGTTGCACTATGTTGGGGTTCCCACGGTGAACTTCCAGATTTACAGGCAGTAACGCAATCAACAATTTGTCAATGAAAAGTCAATTTAATTCATAAGAGTCCTTAAGATTGACAGTATAGCTCCAGACAAGAGGGTTTTGGTCAAGTGTTCACCTTAAAAAGTACCTTTTTGGTTGCTCCTCTGATCCTTGGACACTTAGATTCTAAAAATTGGGAAGAATATAAACTCCAGAGCTTCCATGAATTGATCAATTACATGCTTATTATCTTAGGGGTAGACAATATTTACAGATAAACAATATTTGGTAGTCTTACCAGCGAATGAACACCTAAGCACGGTTTTTTTCCTTCAATAAATAGTAATGCCAGTTAAAACTAGAATTTGATTACATGATATTTTAAAATCTAATCCTATTTATACTTTAGTCTGTTAATGTTTCATTAATATGAGTATGCGTTCAACTAGTTAAATTAAAAACCGAGCAGTTTAAATGTATAGGCACGCTTACATCATTCTCTTTAAATGTTTAATAATAAGTGAAACCTTTCTCTTACTGTTAGCTAGAATGTTTTTTAATGGTATTAATATATTTCTTAAAGTAACTTGTCAGCAATGATCATATCATTAGCGATAATTCTTTGCTAGTGCTTGAAATTTAAACTGCCACCTATTAGCCACTTTTTCTTAGCTCGGCAGTCTCCTTCTTTCTCACTCTCACCACAACATTTTCGATCAGATGCTTTTTAAACAAGGAAAAAGTTTATTAAAAGATTTTTTTAAGTAAGAATAATAGCTTGAAGTCGTTTTTTGGTAGATTCAAATCACATTTCTCGTGATTACGATTGAGATCAGTGGCTTATATTGGTTAGAATTTTGGAGGAGGCCAATATGACCAGACTTAACTTTTTCCCTAGTTTCCCCCCCCCCCTCTTTTTTTTTACCTAGTTGCAAGCTTAAGTTATTGGAGACGGATTCAAAAAATTAAATCTTCAAATTTTCGCTAGTGAATCAATTTTTCCGAAGTAATAAAAAAAAAAGAAAGAAGGGGAAGGTTTAGGCTGTCTCCCAGACTTTTTGAAAAAATCGAAGTCTTTGATGACATTAGGGTCTGGTAGCTCTGCTGACAAACTTTCTGAAACTGAAGTTTCAACTATGCAATTTTAAGCATTCTTTTCTTAACATGAAGAGAATGAAAAATGTTTAAGGAACCTCTGCCGATTTTTTTTGGCACGGAAACGTTTCTTTTAGTGTTAAAAAATTTCTGGAGAGATTGGATGGAGTGACGAGTCTTGTTTGGTGAAGATAGAGAAGCAGAAGCAGAAGGGGCTCCCTCCCAAAATTGTTTTTGAAATTAAAGTCAATTTTTGGCTATATCAAGAAAAAAGGGTTATGCAACCGGCGACCCACCCCTTCTCTGAGGTTTACTATCTTTAAGTTTTCAAAACGTAATCCCAGGCTATCTTTAGGTTAAGAAAGGAAATAAAGTTAGAGAATTCGTGGTAAAGGGTGTTAAGTGGGTAAAGAGGGTTCCAGTATGTTTCGGAAACTTACCGGAAATGTTTTTAATTGAAATCCTATAACCCAACTGAGGCAACCTTTAATCATGTCAGGAAAAAGGTTCGTAAAACAATTTGGGAACTGTCCCCCGGAAACTTTGTTATATTGGAGTTTTAAAAACGCAATTTTATGCTATAATTCATTAAAATGAGATAAAGTGCGAGGGGGCGCTCTCTTGGAAAAGTTTTAAAACTACTGGCCTAAAAGAGCTCGTTTATACAGTGTTTAGTAATGTTAGAGGAGGGAAAGGAGTTATAACGCTCTCACGGAAATTTGTCGGCCTTTGAATGTCAAAAATGCTATTTTGAATAATATTGATGATGTTAAACTGAGAAACTCAGGAGATCTCCTTTCCAAAAACACATTTGGAAATTATCTTTGAAGACGTTAGACATAGACGTCTCTGCCTGAAATTGGTTGAATTTTGTATTCCAAAAATTCCATTTTAGACTGTTGACTAAATTATAACAGAAAGGCTGGGAAAAGAGCTCTCTTTTAGAAATTAGCAAATCTTTGGTTTTTTATGATGACATTAAACAGGAGAGTGGAGATCAGGTGCTCTCATATGGAAAATTTCAGTAACTGGAGGCCTAAGTAAGTAAACAGATAATTTAGTTTGCAAAATTTTCATTTGTTACATCCCAATATATCACGTAATTCGTTATCAACCAATTACCAGGGCAACAGAATGAGAAACATCAAGTCGCGGCAAAGTGAAATTATTAAACAATCTTGATTTCTCTAAAACGTATTTATTCTTGTCAAATACATTCTTGACTTATTGTTCGAAAGTGTGCTCGCAGGTGGCGTCAAAAATTCTTGCTTTTAAAAAATTAAATAAGAGTGTGGCATTGATACACTACATATGGCACATATGACATCGAAAATTCTTGCTTCTAAAATATTAAACAAGAGTCTGCGACATTTAAGCAATACATATGGCACATGCATACATATGGCATCAAAAATACTTGCTTCTTAAAAATTAAACAAGAGTTTGTGGCATTGAAACAATACATATGGCATTAAAAATTCTTGATTCTTAAAAATTAAACAAGAATCTGTGGCATTGAAACAATACATATGGCACATACATACATATAGCATCAAAAATTCTTGCTTCTTAAAAATGAAACATAAGTCTGTGGCATTGATACACTCACTATCTTTTCTAGTTTGGATAATAAATGCAAAATTATTCTGCGTCCACAAAATTTCTCAAAATCCACTGTTCCTTCATTCGCCAGAAAGAAACGCCGCATTCTGCCAGTCTTTGCTCTACCCCAGCGGAAATTCCCCTCATTAGCACGCGTGTTCCGAGAGCAGTAGGGGAGGTCTGAGACCTCTGTTCGCACCCGAATTGGCATTCGCAACCTCTCATTTGCTCACCAAAGCGAACCATCTTTCACGCACTGTTACGCTCGGCAGACAGCGGCGTCGAGAGTATCGAATGGAATTACGCCACTGCGCATGCCTGGATGTTAGTTATGAAAAGAAAAATGGCGATTAATTCTCCATGGATGGGGAGTCTGCGGAAAGGGAGGAATTGCGCTTAAAAAATTAATAATTTTCGAATAAATCTGTAAAAAAAGATGTTAATATGAATGAACGGAAAATAATAATGGTGAATCCGTCATCCATGTTGATAGAATATGCATTCTTTATGTGATCTTCGTTCATGTGTGTCGTGGAGGGAATTTTTTTTCTTCTTCAGTTTCCAGTAGAGATATTCCTTGTAATGAGCAGGGGTACATTTCGATTTTTTTTTTTTTTTTTTGACTGGGACAAACTTTTATTTTGCCCTAACTTGCTTAAGAGTTCTTAATTTTATTTTCTTTAAAATTATAACAGCACCTTACTTATAACGTGCACGTTAAAATTGCACTTATATAGTTTTAGACTGTATTTCAGATGGATTCATTCTTCTGTTTCTTACTGCATACCGGAATGCATAGAAAACTTCTCATTAGACTGTTCTGTCGTGAACTAGATTCAATGAATGGGGGTGTTTTCTTCAGTCAAAAGTACTCTTTTTAGTCACTGATGTTTATACAATAAGCAAAAAATAAGAGCAATATGTAACAGAAAATGCTTTCATATATCTAACAGTTAATTTTTCATTAATTTTTTAAAATGTCCGATACCTAAAACAGAGCGAGGTCTAGTATGAAGACACAAATGAAGAAATTTTGTTTTAAAGCCAGGCCGACGCATCAGTCACTTTGGATTGGACCTCACCTATATAGTGGCCTTATTGAGACAAACTTGTTTACTTGTGACATTAGCAGTGAAAATGAAACGACTGAAGGCTTTTAAAATTAATTTTTCTTTTCGAAGAAAATGAGTTAAAATTAAGAAAAATAAAAGTTTTCTTTTTCTGTCCCCATGTTTTTGACCGTGCTTTTTCAGGAAAAAATACTTAAAAAATAGGAAGCAATCCAATTGTATACTGTAATTCAATTAAGCTATTTTCTTTCCGATTGGATATATTGGTCTGCAGAAATTCAATAGAACTATCGGTAAAATATGTTGAGTCAGAAATGACAACTCTTTTGCAACATCGGACGTTTCTTATTAAATGAAATGATATGCATAAAGAAATGCAATAGGGCTATTGTTTCCTATTCGATATGTTATCTGTATCATGACTGGTACTCATGTCTGTATAAAGGAATTCCATTGAATTGTTCTTTCCTGTTGGATATATTGCTCTGTTGAGAGAAATTCAATTGGACTGCTCTTTCGGAAAAAACTGTCAAGATGTTAAATAACCTTTTTACTAAAATCGAATTCGTAACATCCGAAACAAGAACAATTTTAAATATTAATACTATTAAATAGTACTTTACTCTCATCAATGTCAAATTTGCAACGTATCTCACCCCGGCAATAATCAACTCAAAAAACCCTCACTTTTCAACTTTTTTGTTGGGCAGTTTCTTAACAACAGAAATGCAAGTATTCTAGATTTGTAGGAATAAAAATTGTTGATTTGAATAGGAGTTAATTGAAATTCAATCTGCCAGGCTGCTTTTTTGTTTGGGTGCATGTATTTCAAGTAAAATTTGATGTAAATTAGATTTGGTATTTAAAATGACGACATTAATGTTAATACATGAAAAATAATTTATCTCCTCTGCGCTCATATTTAAATTAGAAACGCGTATTGCCTTATTCATAATGCATGTATAACATTCATGTTTAAAGTAATTTTAACATCAATTATTTTCTACTATCCACACATACAGCAGCATTTACTGCATTATATATAATATATTTATAATTTTCACATAATAAACCCAGATATTATTCTTGCTTTAAATCTTTAAGTTTCATTAGTAACTAGAGTGCTAATGTAGCAAGCTTTGTACTTTTACTGACGTATAATTTATAGCATACATTATGGGAAATCAGTAGGTGATACGTATTGAGATTTGATTTGTTACCGCTTTACTATCTCATTTATAAAAGTTCAAGTTGGTGAGAAAATTTTGATGTATGGTAAAAGTATTCATAAAGTCGATAACTCCTTCGTTGATTTCTTATTCTAAAATTTAAACTTGAAGTAAATTTTCGTGATTTATGAATGACGTGCATATATTATTTATAGTTCAGATAAACTTTAATATCGCTTTAATGTAATGTATATGCATTAGTTAATTAAGATTGTCTGTCGTATTCAAATCAAACACAATGGATGCAACTTGTGATTTCTAAAGACGCTCTTACCTTTGTCTTTTATATTTGTTGTGCGCAGTCTGTTTATTGGCTGTACGTTTGCGTGGCTGGTGAACATTTTCAATAAAGATGCAGTAGTTGGTGCTAAATAATAATCACTGCTCCAAAATTATGTGCCCAAAAATTTAAGACGGTGTCTTGCGTTTTATTAATTCATATCGGAAAAACTGCTTTACAGCATCACTCTTATGTGTAAGATTATTCTCTTTTTTGATATTATTTTGGAAAGCAGTTTGATTCAAAAAAAACTTTTCAATAAAAACTTACCTTTAGGTTTAAATTTTACTCGCATTTTACTAAAAACTTTAAATGCCCACTCACACCCCGCTGCTTCAAATGATAATTGCTTCTAGCTCTGATGTAAGAGACATGCATTATGCATCAATTCGTATTTAATATATTTTAAGTTACTTATTGAAGTATGTTTAAGTAAACAGAACTAAGGAATGTTTTAATAGTATTACATTCGTTGAACAATTTTTAATGTTTAGCTTGTTTATACGTAAAAGAAAGTGCATTTAGAAATTTACGGAAATGTCCCTTTCCGGTTATGGTATCGGTCACCCAATATATATGGTCACTTTATTATTATCCCCATGAGTGACCTTGTAACTAAGGCTGAGTAGTCAGAGTCGGGCTAATCTTTATTTAAAGGAGTCGGAGTCGGGAGTCGAAGACTAAAATATTAAGAGTCCGCCTTTTTCCTTCTCTATTCGCATCCCGGGCAGAACTACGGAGTTAGAGTCGACGTCATGGCGTCGGAATGGCACTGATTTTTAGGTAAAAGATTGGAAGTTTTCAAAATTTTAAGATTCAGAATCGGAGTCCCCCCCCCCCCCTTTGTTTCTGCTGTTGGAAGCGGGGTTTCAGGAGCGGAGTCGAAGTCATAGAGTCGGAGTGGCACCGATTTTTAGGTAAAACAGTCGGAGTTGGGAGTCGAAGTTTGAAACATTTTAAGATGTAAAATAGGAGTCGATTCTTTTCCCTGTGTGTCCGCGACTGGCAGTGGGGTATCGGAGCAGAGTCAGAATCGGCCTAATTTTGAGGTAAAGGAGTAGGAATTGGAGTCGAAGGCTCCAGAATCCATGAGTTGGAGTAGGTTCTTTTCCCTCCGATTCCGCAACCCTTCCCCCTAACGAAGTTTCGACAGTAGCAATGTTGTTGTTGCTGTCTTGCACCAACTAGGTTGATAATTTGATGTGCGTTTCTTCAATTTTCCAACTGTTCCGTCATTTGGTGGCAAGTCTGACTTCCACAGTACACATGCCGTAAGGTCTCGTTTATACACTCTTTGACAGATTGCACTTGACACATTTTTGGTTAAAACGTTATGGTGCCTCAAAGCACCCAAAGATGCCATAGGGAGCTCAATGGCACCCACCTTCAAGGGTACCATAGGCAGCCAAGTGTCACCCTTCAGGGTCTGCCGCTGGTGCTACAACGCTTTACCCAAAAAGGTGTCAAGTACAACCTGTAGTTTTAACAGTGTAGGGTAGGCAATAATTCACAGCACAACAGCGCATTCTCACCCAAAGGAAGGACAAAGACAGAAGAGAGAAAGTACATCCATGTATAGCCGGGATTCGAACCCGAGATCCGTTTTCTACGGTCAGACTTCTCTCACCTCTAGACAAGGTGTCCTGCAAGCCTGTATAGCAGTATTGAATGAAGCCGGATCGAAATATGCTTTTGTAATACACGCCGCGAACAACCCCCATCCACCTTAATACGTCTCGATGATCAGAGCACTTGAGTTATGCAAACGCCTCAGCAGACTTAGGCCATTATCGCGAGTCCGCAATGTTTTTCTAAATCCCCTTTTTATTCTTTGTCCCTGAGTTGTTTCGCTGCGAGGGACGGCGAGCGAACAAGTCCTTTAATATTCGGCGAAGCGTGGCCCCCTGTTCTCTTCGTGCACTAATGTTTATACTTATGAGGCCCTGTTTCCAATTCGTTTCTGCCTCGCCTGAAATGTACTTTTGGATATGGAAAGTGCACCTTAAATACGAACAACAGCAAAAAATGATGAGGGGGAGAGAATTTTATTTTGTTTTCCTTTACACGAGCCGAATGTAGCTACCGGCAATTGGAAATTTCTTACGTGCTCTTTTGAGTCCCCCGCCTCTTTTCTTTCCCAGCTGTGTACTAAATTCCCTCCTCCTCCTCCTCTTCCTCATCCAGGACGTTAAGTTTCTTAGGAGGATGGAGGGAGAGCAATAGAGAAATGCAAGAGAAGAATATGGAAGCATAAAAGGCAGTGTTAGGGGTGGCTTTTCTGCATCGATCAACAGATTCAACGCGATATGCTCCACTTTTTCCATCTCTTTGTTTCTCTATTTTACCTTCTGGCTGACTGAGCCAAATTATATATATATTATTTTCTCCATCAAGACATGAGAATTGTGAGATTTTTCAAGTCCTTATTATTAGAATTTTTTATTGAGCTAAAATGTTATAGTAGGATCTGATGCTCCAAGCTTTTGAAGATTTTTTCAGTAGCTTTTCTGAGAGAAATACCTGTTCTATGCATAGAGTCTATTTGTATTATATAAGGAATCCATTATGCTTTTTATTGATTTTTTTCTTTTGTACCTTTGTTATTATTTTCTACATTCATTTTTACATTGAGGTTATTATTAAAGTACATAATTATTATTAGACATTTTAATGACTAAAAAATTTATAGTGGGATAGGATGCTCCTAGCTTTTGAAGGTTTTTTTTTCAATGTGTTTTTTAAACGAAATACCTATTAAATGCATTCAGCCTATTTGTAATACATGAAGAATCCATTATGCTTTCTATTGATTTATATTTTTTGTACTTTTATGAATAATTTCTACATTCAGTTTTAAATTGAGGGTAATAGTTTTTGAAATTCATTATTATTAGAACTTTTATTGAACTAAAATTTTACAGTGGAATTGGATGCTTACAGCTTTTGAAGATTTTTTTCAGTAACTTTTCTAAGCAAAATGCATATTCAATGCATGGAGCGTATTTGTATTATCGAATTTTTCTACCTCATCAAAATACTTTATAGAATTTATTATTAATCCAGTAACAACGTACCAAGCGTATAGTACATATTTAAGGTAGCAGCTTTCAATTTAGAAATATATTTTAAGTACTATCTATCGGTTTTTTTATAAATATATATTTGTCTAAATACAATAAAGACAAAACCATTTCTTTTTCAGTATGTAACTTTTTTTTATATGTTTGTTTTTTCAAAATAATCATACAAATTTTAGGTCTAAAAGAACATTAAAAAAATAACAAAAAACAGTAGTGTCAAATTGTAAAAAAAACATCTTATTTAAAGTTTTCACATATTGCATCTCGTTCCGCAATTCCTGCTGTTAAGTTTTTTTTTTTTTTATGCCGCTTGTAAAATTTTGCATATTCTGTATCGTTGGTTAATATTTCATAGCGTCCATATCAATGGACGTAACTTGGGGCGTCAAACTGACATAAGAACTTTCGAAAAAAGCCTTGAAAATTTTGGTTTTTCAAAATCAAAAGTATTTTTAATTATTTTATCACTTCACACTCAGGAAAAAAAGAAGGGGAAAAATAAGTAAAAAATTATTTTTCAGCACATCAATTAACGCATGTATTTTTGAAATTATACTGCCAAAAAATGTCCAGTTATGTAAAAAATATTAACCACATTTTTTATCTCATCAAGTACTACTTTTAGTCGCAAATAAATAATTAAAAAGCATAACTCAACAAAAACCATATGTATCAGAACAATACTTAAAAGTGTAAAGCATAAAATTTGAGAAAAAAAATCGTACACTCCCATTTTCACCAGCGAAAAATTGTTTTCGTAAATCGTTTTCACTTTTCACCGAAAGAGTTTTTATTTAAATTCAACTAAGTTGTCAGACTTCACTTATAGCAAGGGCGGATACAAGTGAGGGGCAATGGGGGCGATCACCCTCCCTTGAGGAACTCTTCCTCAGCAGTTATTAGATTTTAAAGTTCAAAAAGAGCAATTTTAGTTGATCTTTGATGCTATTAAGGGAAAGGGTACGGCGATTTGGTGCTCTGATCTGGAATTTTTTCGAAATGGAAGACCAAAACATTTGTAATCAACATGTGTTTACTAGAATGCATGGCGAAAAAAATGGGCAAGTAAGGTAAAAAAATCAATCGCCCCTCCCTTAGAACCTTTCTGGATCAGCTCTTGACTCATAGAGTAAGAAAAAGAAGTGCCTGGCTGAATAACAAACTATAAAAACCGTAATATATTAAAATAATAATCGAATGTGTAGCTATAAATTTCAAAAAAAAATAATAATAATAATAATAATAATAATACAACTACTACTACTCGCTCGCATTTACATGTCACTCTTCACTCATAGGATGGGAACGAGAAATAAATAATCGAACAATATACCTCAATTAAAACCAAACATCAACAATAGTAAATGTGTAACCTTCAATTTAAAAAAAAAACTACTCCTATAAGCTCCAGTTTGCTCTAGCAAAAAATTGTTTCCCCGAGTCAAATTGAACATTCACAGAAAGATGATGTTTTAATCGAACTCCTCGGGATCGTCACTTTTCACTCATAGAGTAGGAATGAGAAATAAATAATGAACATACCTCAATTAAAACCTTATTTAAACAATAATAAATGTGTAGCCTTAAACTTAAAAAAACTACTCCTACAAGCTCCCATCGGCACGAACAAAAAATCGTTTTGAAACATCACCTTAAAAATTCACAGAAAAATGTTCCATACGAGTGCTACGGAATCGTCACACGTCACCCATTAGTGAAAGAGAGAGAATAGCTCGAGAGAGAAAGTGCGAACCACCTTCCCCCCCCCCTCCCCCCCCCATCCGCCATTTGCCGAGAGAGCCTCCTTGCACCATTACATAATTAAAAGACATAATTGAATGGGAGCATCCCTCAATCTCATTGCAGTGTGACGTTTTCTTTAATAGCTGTCTCTGCTCATTTGATGGGTGCGAGCAGGATAGATGGGGGGGGGGGGGCGTTCGATCCGCCCCCCCCCCCCTCCCCTTATCATCGGTGCAAAAAATAGCTCTGGGGTGGGGTGAAAAACGCCTCTACTGATGGTCTAGTTCAGCAACGGAATGATTTCATGATCTATTTTCCATAATTCTTCTTTTACGCTTGCATTTTTCCTTCTCGTTTAACCCGGCTACCCCCTTTATTTTCCCTACCCCCGACCAATACCTTTTGTCGAGCACAGACATTTCTTATTCTCCCTACCGTTCTCCCTCTACAAAGTCAGACACTCCTCTTATCCGCCATATTCCCTCCATTTACTTCCCCTTTTTTTTCCCTTATTTTTTTTCCCTTTGCCCCCACCCGTTCTTTTCGGGGAGGATGGAGAATATGATGCATGAACTAAGCCGTTTTTATGGATCTTTTGGCGCGAGGGTGTAGGGGAAAAAAGGGGGGCACAGACCGCCTTCTTTCGGGAGGAGGGAAAAATCTCTCCCCTACGAAGGGATGGAGCGCACTTCAAACGTGGAGGGATGTCTGACCCAGGACTGAAAGTCTCTTGTCGCCTTATTTTTTCCCCCCTCGCCTACGGTGGGGATGAAAAATTTTATTTTTCTCTCGATGCGCCTGCAAAGTAGGATATTTTCCTTCCCCTTCCATTTTTCCCTTTAAAAGATATCGTCTGAGTGCTGGGGAAGAGAAAGGGGGGTGTAGCAGTCGAAGGTTATTCCGATGTGGGTTATTGAGCGGAGAACTGTCGTAACTCTATGTTACATGACTTGAGCGCGAACTTGTTCTTGTAGCGCGCGGTCATAAAAACCTGAGGATGGGGAGGGGGGGGGGCTGGAAAGAATGGAAACATGCGAAACCCCCATTGTCGTTCTCATGAACTGCTGTGCAAATTTCGGTAGGATCCTTCCTGGGATCTTTATATCTGTTATCGGAGATTTTGTCAGTCACCTGAATTTTCAGGACAGAAAGAGATAAGGGGCGACGCGTACCTGCGCTACCAATGACGGTACTGACTGAGCCGATACCAGCATTAAATGATGAAAGTAGTTTGGTACTGTGCTGGTTAACTCTGAAAACTATTCAATAATATACAGATGGCTATTTCTGCTGTAGTTTTAGATGTACAAGTAATGTAGTCTCTTATTAACATATTATTTGATTATCCTTAGTTTAATACTGCAGAGGTCGAAAAATGAAAAGGCTTGATCTTCCCCTCTTGGAAACCTCTTAATATCAGCAACAGCCAGTTCGATTAAAATGTTATTTTTGTACTTTGAAGTGCTAATGCTCTGAACCCCCCCCCCCCCCCACCAAAAAATGAAAAAAAAAAAAAAAAAAAAAACACCGTTGTGGGAAAACTTATGTAAAATTCAAAATGCCTTTTTTTAATTGAAGGTTAAAAAGGAGCATGTGACTGGTAACTACCAATCATAAAGCTGATGCCGACGTCAGGCTTTGGTCGAAGATAAGATCAATGAGCAATTTTCGTGATTGCTCAAAAATGAAAAATAAGCTTGTACATCAAATAGCGGTTACATGCAAATTTGTAAAAATACTGTTTTCTCTTTTACAAAGCTAAACTGTTCTTTTTTTTTTTTTTTTTGTCTTTTTATGTGTACATTAAATGTGCTCATGTTGATGAAGACAATCCCTAATTGAATTTTTGGTCAGTTAGAAATGTCATACGACTTTCTCTTTCTCATAAAGTGCTGATTCAATACAATTCTTTTGAAAAATTATACATTTAATTTCTAATAATCAGTAATTTGCTTTGTATCAAATCAATTTGTTTCTTTGAAATGTGTTTTAAACTTTCCTAAGTATTAATAATTGATATCATTGTGCTAAATTTTTATTTATTTTTGTCTGAAGTTTTAAACAGTATGATAAGAAAACTTGATGCCCATATCTAATTTTGCCCATATCGTTATGAAATGTTCAATTTTATAATTGCCTTATAAGATTTTTTACGTAAGCGAATATGCATTTTCTTTTTATCTTAATCTAAAAAAGTTCATGTAATTTTTCTGCAAGAATATATTGGTCTTCTTTGTTGCAAAAGCAGTAAGGTAGATAAACCGAAGGTTGCCATAGTTAAATTTCGAAGAATTTTTATGAGTTTATGGTTAAGTGCCTTTCTTTTTTTAAATATATATATCTAAATTACTTTCATCCCTAACTCACTTTGGTTATGAATAGTTGTAATTGACAACATTTTTCTTTTTAAATAAAGTGTAATCAATTTTATAATGCATTTTCAAAAGTAGCTTATTGGCTGCATTTCACTCTTTGTGTTTTAAAACTATTTGTCTCCTTAAAATCACTTTTAAAATTCCAAAACAAAGAAGGAAATGAAGAAATAAAACCACTTCTAATAGAATAGAAAGATATGCAGTTAAAAATTACAATTTGATGTGTAGAAAATTCCAAGAAAAATATACTCTAAATATTTTTAATATCATCTTTAATGTGATTCCATGCTGAAAGAGCAGATGAAACTTTCGTTTTGTGTTGTTTTTTTAACAAGTCTCAAATACTATTCATCTACCGAGTCAAGAATTTCCTTTGTTTTGCCTTTCTTGCAGAAATGGACTTGCAGAATTTGAGCACATGTCAATTTATACATTTAAAAACAAAGGGGTGGGGGGAGTGCCGTAAAAACACTAAACATCTTTGGCTCACCTACCTTCTAACTATTTTACTTAAGTTAATCTGTCCATATTTACGTGAATTTGAAAAAAAAAATATTTTATTTTCTTTAAAATTTGAATTTTATCGTAGTTTTCTCCAATGTTCTAATGTAAATTTCTCTAATTACAGCAACAACATCCAGGCATCGCGCACCTAATGGTATGTATGAATATTATTATAACAATATTAATAACTGCACTAAATTTTGCTTGTATAATTTCGTCTCCATTGCTTTTCTGTTTGTTGGTTAATTTATAAATATTCCTTTTGCTGTACATGTATAAAGTACATGTTTAATTGAAAAATAAACATAGTTTTAATTGAAAAATAATAGATCAATGCAGTAACTTTTTAAAAAATAATTTTGAGCTATTGATGATGTGTTTCCGTATATATTTCGTTTTTGAAAAAATACATTTTCAATCTTTATTTGATGAAATTTTACAAATATTGCTTTTGCTGTGAGTATATACTCCGGTAGTTTGAGGTTTTTTTAGAAATAAATAACAACTGTCAGGTTTAATATTCGAAAGTACAAAATAAGCATACAAGCTTCAAAAATTAATTTATGTTTCTTTAAAACTAAATAGCGTAGAGAACTTAAGTTGCATCTCGTAGTAGTGGCCATGATCACTGTGCTTAAAATTATATTTTTTAGATTATAGTGACAACAGGAGTTATTTTTCAGTTTAATAGTTTCCTACAACGTTGAATAATTAAATTGTAGTTGGATATTTTGCTGCATTGTCTGAAAGAAATTTATTGTTTCAAGTCAGTCTAGCATGTCTCCGTTGTATTTGACTATCAAATTATTTATCATTGTGTGTATCTGTATATATTTATATATATATATCTGGCATTTAAAAGGTTTACCATTGCAAATGATTTCAAAAGTTTAAACCCATCGATTTAGCTGGTCATCTTTGTATTTACCTATTAAATTATTTGTCATATCAAAAAGATTACTTCTCCAAATGTGTCATTTTAGCTTTTATTTCCCATATTTAACTTTTAGAAACATTAATGAACCAAAACAGAGCTATCACTACGCGTTCAGCATCTACTTATCCATTACAATTGCTACAAAAGTCAGTACGCCTGAAACTCTTATTTGCATTTTAAAGATTTATCATTTCAAATGACTTTAAGACTTTAGCGTATCGATGTAACTAATCTCCTTTGTTTTTAAACAATTAAATTATTTTTCAATTTAAAAAAAAAGAATGCTATACATGTCGTTCTAGCTTTTCTTCGTTATATTTAAATTTTAGAAGCCGAAACAAAAGGAAAACAAACTTATTTTTCAGCACCTACTAATTCAATGTAATTGCTGCAAAAGTCATTATCACCTAAAATTCTTCTTTGTATTTAAAATATTTACCATTGAACAGCATTTAAAAATGTAACATGTGTCGATGAAAGTAATCCTTTTGTGTATTTAACTTTTAAATTGTTTATCAGTACAAAAATATTATTATTTCAAATATGTCGTTCTAGCTTTTCTTTCGTGTATTGAATTTTTAGAAGCGCAAACAAAAAACAAGCTGTCACTTTGTTTTCAACACCTACTCGTCCATTGTAGTATCCCCTTCAAGTCATTAAAGCACTTGAAATGTGTCTTTTCATTTGAAAGATATATCATTGCGAATGAGTTTAATAAAAATTTTAAGTGTATCGACGTAGCTAATCTTACTCATATTTAACTATCAAGTTACTTATCAATTTCCAAAAAAAAAACCATATTACTCTATTTTTGTCGTCCTGACTTCTTTTTTACATTAACGTTTAGAAGCCACAGCAAACGGAAAACATAATGCCATGTTTTCAGTACCTACTTATTCATTATAATTATTTCAAAAGTTATGATTGCCTAAAATTCTTCTTTGTATTTAAAATATTTATCTTTGAAAAGTATTGTAAAACTTAGCATGAATGGATGAAGCTATTTTTTTTCCTTTTAACTTTTAATTATTTATCAGTGCAAAAAGCTTATTACTCTAAATATGTCGTTCTAGCTTTTCTTTCTTGGATTTAACTTTTATAATCCTTAAGGGCCCTGCTCCACATTGGCGTAAAGCAGAAACGTAAAATGGATTAAATAGTGTTCCTATGAAAAGTACCCGGATTTTCAGTTTCTGCCTTCGGTTTCGGTCGCGTTTTCTGCTGATGTGGAGCAGGGGCCTAACAAACGAAATCGAGCTGTCACTTCGTTTTCAGCACCTACTTATCCTTTGTAATTGCTTTAAAAGACACCAAAGCTCTTGAAATTCTTCTTTGTATTTAAAAGATTTATCATTGCAAATTATTTTGAAACTGTAGGCGTGATGATACCTCTAGTGTACTTTGTAATTAACTATTAAATTTATCATCATTGTAAAGATATTTTACAGCTCTAAACTTATCGGAGTAACTTCTTCGGTTTCTTCGATCGGTTTTTTTCTTGCATTTAACTTTTACAAGCCTTAACAAACAAAAACCAAACTGTCACTTCGTTTTCAACACCTACTCATCCATTGTAATTGCTTCAAAAGCCATTAAAGTGCCTGAAATCGAAAGGTTATTTGATTAAATTGAAATACGCCAGTGTCCGGTCATAGATTTAATTCATGGAAAGTCTTGTTGTGTAGACTGGAATTAAACGCAAGTGGATTTTCGGCTTGCAGTATTACATTAGGTGGAATCAGCTACGGGGCCGAATCGTTGGCATGTGTTTGGGATATATTAGCTATCAAATTAGGTAGATGAGAGCCCTCGCGTTGCGTTTGGAATATGCCTGGTGCCATTGTGTAAGACGTACTTATTGTCCATAAGCAGATAATGGCTTTGAAGCTGCCTCTGATGTTGGAGGTTATCTATATTAATACGACAGCATTTCGGCTACTTTGTATTGCGTTAGGTCTCGTTGAAATTGCATTAGTACGTTCAAGGGCATTGAATTCTGAGATGATGTATTCAAGTTTCTGAGTGAGTGTTTGTTTTGTAACTCTTGTGTGGTTTGATCTTTTTTACTTACCTTTTAAACCATTTCTACTCTTATCGTTCTTAAGATGCATGTATTTTAAAACCTTTCCTCCTATTTTATGATTTACATTTTTTATTTACTTTATTAAGTTTTCCTTTCTGTCAAATTATTGTCGTCACCATGCCATGGAATCATCTATATGCGTTTCTCTTGAAAATTTTCTCATTTAAATTTCAATGAAGATTTTTTTTAATAAACATAACATTAAAATGTATAGACAGTTTCGTTTATTGCATAATACAATGAAACTGCACACACATTTAAAGTCAATATTGAAACTGCAAGTACGTTAGTGTGTTAGTATTGAGATTGTACACACGTTAGTGCGTCATTATTGAAACAGCTCTTTTTTACGCTATGGCGCCAAGTTTAACTCTACTGTATAACTAACTCATTGTATAAATGCTATGATGAACAGCAGATGAGGTATGGAAGAAATGTGAACTACGTTTTAAGTGTATTTAGGCCTTAAATCTGAGGCTGGGGGCAGTAATTCAAAAAGGCTAACTCAAAATCTGATAAGAAATAAAATTAATCTAAATATTCTTTCCATGTAAGAGGGCTTTTTTATTATTATTTATAGCTTTCGTAAGAACTACCTTAGATTTAGCTTAGGTTTAGAATTCATATCTAGGACCAGCTTAAATAAGAATCTTTTTTTTTTAATTAAACCTACTTTCTACTGTCATTATGAATTCTTCTCACCTTTCCACCCTTCATCCCTACTACTCTCTTTTAATATTAAAGTGATTGAACCTTTTTTTTTTTTTTGCAGTTTTTTCCCCTTTTTTTCTTTTGTTTACTTCACTTTTACTTTATACATCTTCGCTTTCTATACTCATTCAATCTCATTTCCTTGCATTTACACGCTACTACTAATATTTTTATTCACCACTCTCAGTTCTACATTTCCTCAACTACATTCTGCCCCTATGCAATTTCTTAAAAATAAATCTTCAGCTTACCCACTTCATCTACTTCATTTTTCTTATTTCATTTTCGTCTTAGCTGCGATTTGAATTCTTCACTGCCATCATCTGAAATAAATAATTACCCAACGCAGTTAAACATTCATTTGCACTTATTTTATATTTTACATTTCCCTCTCAGCAACACCATACAAATCTAGCTTTTTTACAGCAAGAATATCCATATTATACAATGTTATCTTACTGAAACATTTTTATCTTTCCCATACATTTTTCAACTTCTCCCTCCGAAGTGGAGAAGCTGAAAAATTTTTCGTTTCCCTTTTTGTGTTACCTCTTCAATATTTCAGCGAAATATTTAGAAGCGACTCAAATTCGTATTCGCTCAAGTTCTTTCGCTAATGCCAAAAATATTAGTATTCGAATATTGGTAAATGAGCAGAAAATCCTGACTTGAAGATTTAAACGTAAGCTCCTTTGAGTGGGGCGCTCCACAAAGTCCCAATGCGTCCTTTCTACAAGAGTGAATATTCCAAGACTTTACGAGAAAAGTAGACAGTAAAGTACTTTAGTTTCATCGTCCTTGACTGCGGGATATTACTTCAATGTCTGTACTACATGTGCATGGATGGCTCAAAATCAGAATGGAAATTACGTTTAATTAAATAGATCCTCTTGGAACTGTCTTCGTCTGGAATTAAGTTGGAAGAAAACGTCTTCTTGGAGATTGACTCGAAAGGAATTGGAACCTTTTCTGTCTCATGGCTTGTGCTGACAGGGATACTTGGAACAGAATTAAGAATCGATGCTCATTGCGAGTTTCTCTAAATTTGGGTCGTTGAACTATTGTCAGTTGTTTTGTTCCTAAGCGTGATTGAAGGGGAACTACTTGTTAGGCTTGATTCTTGATTACAAAACTTGAGATTTCTTAGAACCGTTTTACATAATTTAGCTCAGTTAGCACGATATTTCTTATAATTTAGCAGCTGATGTACTGACTAAAACGTATGTCAACACTAAAATAGAGAACAAGTTTGGTATTGAGCTGATTAGCTCTGGATATTAAGCAATAATATAGAAACTCGTTCACAATAATATCGTTGTTTCTTCTGAAGTTCCTTGTGTTTCTGGAATTTAGTCCCATACATATGAACAGATAATTTGATTCTCTCTGAAAATGCAAAGGTTTGGGCTTTGCTTGCTGGGAGACAAAACCACTTAAAACACTGTCTAGCTCGGATAAAACTTGATTTTACAACTTTACAACTTTGTAGGTTTTTTACTACTGTGAGTAGTTTTGCGTACGAAACAATTAAAGAAATTTTCAAAGTCGATTTTTTTTTTTTTTTTTTTTTCAAAATTTAAAATGCCTTTACTTATAGATTGAAATATAATTAATACAAAAGTAGAAGAGGCATAAACTAGTGATTATGTACAAGTTTTGTGACAATGCTGTTCTTATTAGTCACTGAATTATGACAAGCTCTTCAAATAAAATAGACATTAGCTTGAAGCTCCTTAGACATAGCTGTAGCACTTGGCTTTTTTCCTTTTTTATCAAGATAGTTTTATGCGATGAGCATTCTAACTGATAACATATAATTTACACCAGTTTAATATTTTATGTAGAATATTCATATTGCGAAAAAGAGAGCTTTTGGATCTAAAAACATTTGATACACCCAAAAACTCACTCTTTTGCATTGAAAAAGAGGTTCCTTGAAACACCGAAACACATTTATGCATTCATCTATACATTTTGTGCGATTTAACGTCGTTACATTTTTTAAAAACTTTTATGTATAAAGGTATTATTTATTTGTTATTTCTAAAAGAACTGTTCATATTGTTTGAATGAAATGTAGTGGCAAAATATAAAAGTCATTTTTTATCGGAAAAAATAGAAAAAAAATCAGTCAATTTTTTTTTGAAAAAAGTAGTTTTCGTAATATTTCGGTTAAAATTAAAATTCGAAAATGAGTTTTGCACTAGTTTTCTTCAATTGTTCAACTGCGGGAAAATTTTAAACTCAGTACAAAAACCTTATCAACCTTTTTTCAAATAAATCATGCTGAATAGAAAACATATCCTTGATTAAGACGAAAAACGAAAAAAAAATACAAAATAAGCGCAAGAAAATATTGCACTTTCAAAATCTAACAACTCGCAACTGCTTTCTCTTTACCCATTCTATCACATAAACGGAGCTCAAAAACTCATTCATTAAGTGTTCTATTTTGAAACATTAGCCAATTAAAAAAATGTAATAGACCTGCGCACTGGGAAGGGAAATAGAGAGAGAGAGAAAGAATCTTTCTTTCCGAGTGTGTGTTTAATTAAGAAAATCAGATTGGCAACGAACTGCTCTTCTCCGGGGCGAGGGGAGGGGGGAGGCAACGGGAGAGAGAGACGTGGCAATTAGAAAGGAGGAGGATTTCCGCTTGTAATGACTCCCGAAAATTCGCCGAAGAGACACATAATTAAGATCCCGCAGCAAGGAACAATAGCCAGAGGTAACACACTTAACGCTGGGCTCCGACGAAAGGGGTCGGGTAGAAATTGAGATTGGTGACGCTGTTCTGGTTGCGTCCATTTCGATGGGAGGATTGGATTGGGGAGTTATGTACAGTGCCGTACCCATATTTGGGGGAGGGGGGGCTTTTGTTTAAAATCAAGCACAATCGTTTAAATGTGTATTAAAAGTGTTTCATTTTTATTTTAAAATTGTTTAATTTATCGATTTTAATTACCGTTTTTTGTGATAAAAGAAAAAAATTTAAAAATTAACACTCAGCGATTTTTTTTAATAGTCATTTTTTTTTTTTTTTTGAAATTGTTAGTCTTATTATTTTGAAGTTAAGTTACAGAAGTTACAAAGTTTAATATAATTTAAGAATAATAAAGATGAAACAAGTGCAAAATATGCGCTAGCCAAAATTGACGAACTCCGGTTGGAAAATTATGTCCACATCCATCTAACTTCCCATTCAAAAATATTTGGAGCATGTTTTCGTGACCATCGAGTTTTGAAAATTTACCGCGTTGCCCCCTTCTTTTTTTTTTTTTTTTTTTTTTAATTTTTTGAACTGTTTAAGGATTTTATTGTTTTAAGTCGAAAAATTTATAAAGTTGAATATAATTTATGAATAATAAAGCTACCATAAGTGCAAAATACTAACCAAAATTGGCGAACTTTCTATTGGAAAATTAGGCACTATCTGTATAATTTCTCATTCAAAAAATGTCTAAAGCACACATGAAAACCGCTTTTGGAAATTTACCGTCTTGCTCCCTTCCTTCATTTTGTGTTGGAAAAAGTCCACTGATTTTCAAAATTCTATTCCATCGTATTTAATAATGTGAGAAATTCTTTGAGGGTGCATGTGTCCCTTTGCCACTGGTTATGTGAGGTTTTTTTTTTTGCTCTGCCGATTTTATTTAATTCTGTGTGGTCGGTTTGATACGCTTACAATTTCGTTGCAGTTTCGTTGAAGTTTTTTTTTTTTTTTTTTTTTTTTGCTCTGCCGATTTTATTTAATTCTTTGTGTGGTCGGTTTGATACGCTTTCAATTTTGTTAGAAGTATCATGCAGAGCAAATACGAGAAGTTTTCTGCAGAAATATTAAGTAATAATAATAATAATATGGCAACTCTAATAATAAAGATTTTTCCAAAAAAAAATCAAAGTAAAGTTCATAAAATATTGCAGTTATTTCTGGCTTTAGGTTCATGAAGTAAAAGCACTCAAAGAATTAGAAAAATGCTAAATAAAGAAAATATTGTTTTGAAACATTACACCACACAAATTATGAATATAATTTATATATACATGTAAGTTTTTATGTAACTGTGCCTCAATCAGAACTTGAAAATGTAAATATTAAAAATATTAAAATTCTTATAGTACTAATTATAGCAATTATAATAATACTAAAATTAATTTAATTAAAAGGAGGGAGAATGTTTTTAAAAATATTTAGAAAAGTAAAACAACAGTGGACTGGCAGTTGCTTACATTAACAGACTCAAGCTCAAAATAGTTTCTAAACATTTAAAGTAATTTAAAATTTACCAGCATTTAATTAGAAATCAGATCATATTTGCAATTCTGAAATATCGTTAAAGTAAACCCAGTATAAAATTCTCCGCGCTTTACTTCAGAAGAGTATTGAATGTGCATTTAAGATGTAGTGTGTTCCTAATCTGTGTTTATGTCTAAATATTTTATTTACAAGTTTATATATTTTTAATTACTCAGCAAATGAAATAAAATGCTGTGTTTAAGTGATAAGAGCCAGTCAACGTGTCAAAAATCTGATTTAGTAACCACCCGCCCCGCCCCCTATCTTTTTTTTTTCTTTTACTTCTTAAAATTGATTACAAAAGAAATGCCATTAGAGAGAACTGTTTATAACATTTTCAGTATCCATTTATGAAAAATAAAGCTAAAAATTTTGTTTCATTAATTTAATTACTAATGATTCAACTTCTTTTTTACATTTATCATACCTAGTCTATTGTATAAAAAAAAAACTCAAATTTCTCAAAATCCTTTTTTTTTTTAATTTAATAATTTAAGTAGCCATACGAAATTGTAACTGGAGGAAGCAAATTTCCTTGAATAAACTTAAACACAAACTTTTGAATCATTTACTAACACAAAAAGCTTAAATTATCTGCATTAAACTAATCTTGTGTAAATAATTTAAATTTATTAAGATACAAAATTTGATATGGAGAAAAAATATAAGAAGTAGCATGAAATACAGCGATAGAAGTTTTTAAATAAATAAATTGCTTTTTTTTCTTTAAAAAAGGTTTACCAACGTTAGAAAAAAAATCTAGATAATTAAACACAGAATTCGCTATATGCTATAGTTACAATAATAATAATTATGCTGCTGATGATAATAGTATAATGTAATATAATAATAATAATAATTATATAATTCAATTATAATAATAATAATAGCAATAATAATAATAGCAATAATAATAATAAAATTTTAAAAAATATACCAAAATTTTGAGTTATTTTAATTTTTTCTCCCTTTTCCTTTATTTATTTATTTATTAAGTAATTTCTCGATTTTTTTCTTTTTGTCAATGTACCCGAAGAACAGCGAACATGAAAATAATCGTTTTCGCATTAACTCATTTGCAAAACATCTCAACGAATTCGACCGTAATTGAAAAACTGTAAATGTAGCTTTCCCACACTAAGACTATCTTAGCAGTGTAACGGAATTTTTAAACATCAAGAACTACCGATCTATTTTCTAATAAAATGTTTTTCAATTGTAGTTATTTTCAAAATGCGGCTTTAAACTTTAAAGTAAATACTTTCAGTACCTTCCTATTTAATTTTAGATACATTTATTTACATTTATGACAAGAAAAGCATTGAATTTAACAAAAAACACGATGATTTGCATTGATGTATGCGTCAAAAAATTCAATTTACAGACTGGATAAATAAATTTCGCTCATACAAATAAATAAATAATTTCAGTTATTCAATGGCGCTTCGACGAAAAATTATAAAATTTTATTTTTTAAGATTCCTTATTCCTCCGAATATTAACTTTAAAAAAAGTTGAAGGCTCAAACTGCATAAAAAGAAGTAATTTTTAGAAAATTTCATCTGCTGAATATGTTTATTATTTAAAATTTCTTCTTTTAAAGAAAACATGAATAGATGCATAAAACGGGTTAGGAGATTTAAAAACATACACACTCTGCATTTTTTAAGAAACATGAAAACATACCTGAATTTTTACAGTAGAGGAAAAAGAAACGAACGCATTATATACTGCATGGATGTAGACTTATGCGTTTGACTACATGCAATTTCACTTATATATAATTCAGTAAAACCACTGTTAACAAAATATTGGTGAATGGTTTCATTGCCAGTATTATGCATTAAACTAATTTGGTCATTAGTAATATGCTCTTGAATATCACCATCAATCAATATTCAGTGAGATATAGTTACCGGTGATCCAGCCCTTTAAAATATACCCTTTCTCTGAATTACGTCTTTAAATGCGAGAAAATAATTTATTGTTTTTACAGTATAATGCTGAAAACAGAAGTTTCAGTTTAAAACTGTAAAAGCACAGTAATGAACTGTAAAACTAGCTATTTTACAGTTTATTACTATAAAACTATCAATTTTACAGTTTATTACTGTAAAGTAATGCTACTGTTTATTACCATTAAATTTGTTGTATTATACTATAAAACAACAGCGTAATACTTTCAGAAGAGGTTCCAATTTAAAACTGTGAAATGCACAGTAATAAACTAGCAATTGCAGTGTAAAACTAGCAATTTTACAGTTTATTACTGTAAAATTAGCAATTTTGCAGTTTATTACTGTAAAATTAGCAATTTTGCAGTTTATTACTGTAAAATTAGCAATTTTGCAGTTTATTACTGTAAAATTTGCAATTTTACAGTTTATTACTGTAAAATTAGCAATTTTGCAGTTTATTACTGTAAAATTTCTGTAAAATTAGCTGTATTATACTGTAAAAACGACATTCATTTTTGACAGTGTAGCAAGTACTAGTTTTAAGAATAGCTTTGGCAGAACACAGCATTTAAGAACCACGTCATAAATAATGCATAGTCTAGTAACACTGTCTTCAATAATTTTACTTTAAATTGTCATACTACGGTAAGCATGTAAACCGGGTTTCCTACAAAAATGAGTTGTTGAAATATTTGAGGAAACACCTTTTTGATTCAACACGAACACTAGGAAAAATTTAGAATATGACGTATTTTCTCACTTTATTTTCAGCAGAAACCAAAAAAGCAAATTTGTATAGTAAAGCTTCAGTAAAATAGGTAACAAAAAGGCAAAATAATAATAATTATTAATAATAATAAGTTGAGTTTTGACATCTTGAACTTAAACTATGGTTTTTGCAATCACAAATTGCGATGGGTTGGGGGGTTGTAGGTGTGTGTAGGTCAAATGAAAGTAATTAGCAATTTGTTGATTGATTAAAAAATGAAATTTGAAATATTTGAAGATACTGCTCTTTACGTGCCCAAAGCAACATAATATTCCGTTATACAAATCTAACAACAATGACAACCTTTTAACTTTTACGGTTATTGATTTCACTCTTTACAAACTGAGTCATTATAGGCTCTTGAGAATCACACAGAGTCAGTACTGTATGTTGTTAGTCTACTTTTTCAAAATAGGCTAACAACACTAGAAAGTTCTCAAAAAAGAAAAATAAACAAATAAATAATTATGTGAAAGATGACTTAA
The DNA here is from genome assembly GCA_038373865.1 of Uloborus plumipes. Classification (NCBI taxonomy): domain Eukaryota; kingdom Metazoa; phylum Arthropoda; class Arachnida; order Araneae; family Uloboridae; genus Uloborus; species Uloborus plumipes. The sequence goes on from JAXGGA010010154.1 coordinate 36,416, forward strand.
AGTCTTGTAAAAATGTATTAAAACAAATCAGAAGAAAATTGTTTGATTCTGGAATTGTTATGAAACAAAACAATATGAAAGAAGAAAAATGTGGGTAAATCTGTTTGATGGTCTGTTTGTGCCTTTGCTCTCTCCACAGAAACAAAACTGTTAAGGGAGTTCTTTAATTTAAATAAAAAGTGTTGGAAAGATCTTGGCAAGTACACTGACTCCCACACTTCATGTTTTGATACATAAAAGGCGGTTTTTTTCCCTTTTTTTTTCTTTTATGCACTTCAAAAAAAAATCCACAAAAACCAAAATGCGTCATTAGGTTTTACGGGAAATTTTTAATCTGTATTAATCCTTACCTTATTGCCGGATTTGAAGGTAAAAACTTATATTAATGTTCCGGAAACATAAACCAAAAAACTTTTTTATTTTTATTCTCGTCGTCGTTATTTTATTTATTTTTTTTTCATTTATTTAATGGGAAAAATCAATTGTTTTTACCTAAAATAATTATGCTAAGCATCGATTTTAGCCTGAAAAATCAAAGTAAATTGCAGCTATTTTGACTATAGTTTTAGTTATTTTGTTTCAAAAAAGAACAGATAAATGAACCACGAAATAAAGTTCTCCGTACACATAGCACTAATGAAGGTAAGGTATTAATTGAATGAATCATTAAATTTAAGGTGTTTAAATTTTCATGCAAAAACAAACCTGTTTATTTTATTTTTGATATAATACATTATTGACACATGAATTTGTATTTCTATTTTAAAATTTTTGTGCCAAACATATTTTTAACTTTATTCGTAAAAGATTACAATGAAGCAATGTGCTTCTTATAAAATAAAGCGATTGCAACTTTAATATAATCTGCTTAAAATTGAGAGCCTTTCAAAACTGTCGTATAAAAGCTTTGTTGACTTTATAGTTGTTATTATTTATCCCTCTTAATCAATTCTGAAATTCAATATCGGTAAAAATGTTTTATCTAAATGCATTCTACATTTTATTTTCCTTACGTTTGTATGCTAAATGCTTAATTTTAAAATTAGCTTTTGATAAGCATTAGTATTTCGAAATTACCAAAATATAGCACAAAATGATTTGAAAGAATAAAGCTGGTGTTGTGCTCATAAAAATTATGTTCTTTTGGCATAAAATGGATTTTATTTACTTTCAAATAATTGTTTTGATATTTAAAAGGATATATGAAATAATTTTGATCTTAAGTTCAGTCCAACAATGACACAGGTGACTTATGTTACAAAATTTAAAGTTGATGTAAATCTATTAGGTTTGTTTAAATCAAGATGAATTTTATTTTAATTTTTTTAATATAATTTATTTATTTATTTGTATTATTTGGTTTACTTTTATTTTAATTTTTGTTTTTCATTCGTTTTCATCTTTTTCATTCATTCGAAACTGAAACTTATCACCTTAAAGTAGATCTCGCAATTTGAATGTGAAAGCAGTTGAATTTTTGGCACCTTCACACTTTAATTTATTTTTATTTAAGGTTACAGTTATGGATCCTACAATAGCTGTCAGTTCTGATTCTTCCGAAGTGCTCAACAAGCCCGCTTCTATTTCTTAAAATAAATGACTTAGCTAACTCATTTTATAAAAACTGAAATGATTTTGACTGGGAAATGATACATGAAAATGTAAAACATGTGTTAATCTTCGGAAAGACTCAGTTAGGGGATCTCCACTATTGATGTCACGCTATGAGAAGGGATGGGAGTTCGTGAAATTGTGAATTGTAACAAGTTTGTGACAAGGGGGAGAGAGGGGGTAACAAGAAGTGTGACACTCATTTTTTTATCAGAATATGTTTATGAAAAATAATGCGACATGTGACAAAGGAGGAGGAGGAGGTAAGGGTCAGTGTTATATTCTTTGACAATGAGGAGGGAGGTCAAGAATAATTTAAAGAAATGTTTTTATTTATTTATTTTTTTATGGACAATCCTTTGTTCTTCCACTCTAAGCACAAAAGTCGTATTTACACTTTTTAACAAAATTTAGTTATTGTCACCAGGTGGTTCTTTGTGATGTATTTAACCCATTAGTGCCTAGCGTCCCTTTTAAAAGACGGTCCAAAGAAGGGTCTGAATTTCCCCCAAATGAACATTTCAACCAAATAATAGTGTTCAATTAGTACCTTGGTATTGTTTCAATTCGTTATTCACAGATTGCAGCACATAACCATTGTAAAGTGTGTTCTGTAGCAGTTTTAATATGATCTTTATCAAAAATGACATCGTTCACAATCTCAAGAAAAAAAGCTAAGTTTTCAAAGTTTTTCCCAGCTTCTCAGTTTATGTTAATTGCTGATTTTATTTCTTCTTATAAAATGTCTTTTTAAATATTATATCGTAGGCAGAATTTTTTTTAGTAAAGTAAAGTATGTACCCTCTGGGGTCTTTCGTACCTTTTAATTGACGATTTTTCTATCCTTAATAAAAAAAAATATTTTTTACATAATATGTTTTTATTATTTTTCCTGTTCATTAAACACTGTTTGTAACCAGTATACAAAATATATTTTGAAAAAAAAAGTCAGGCATTAATGGGTTAAGCTTAATACAATGTTTTATGGTCAATTGAGAACGGAAATATTTTTTTAATTCCGGAAAAGTAGCATCTCAAATACATGGTGGAGCAAAACTTCAAAGAGTAAATCTCAGTTTGAGCTCAGATACCACTTTTGCCCCTAGCACGGCAGGGTCGGAAATGTACATTAAAGTAACAGAATCTCTGAAGAAATAATTTAATCAGTATTTTTTGAAGCAGAAAGTTCTGCTGAGCTGAGGTTAGTAATTAATAACGCTGCTGTCATCAACTATAAACACTCTGCATTAATAAAATCATAAATCATCAGCACTTAGTACTCTTAAGTAACATAATCATCAACGATGAATACTCTTTAATATTCATCCTTGATTCTTCGTTCTAAATCTATTCATGGTTTCTAAATTCTTTAGTAATACAAAGTCAGTAATATACACATGAGTAATACTGTGGTCGCTTGTATGTTCTTGGGTTACATGAGTTACACTGTAGTCTGCAATATGATCTTAAATAATCTACTCTTCAACAATCCGCTGGTCAATAATATGCTCTTGAATGGTACAGTGAACAATATTAAACTGTTGAGCTACTGTAGTTTAAGCAAACCTAACCTGGCAGTATTGTGAAGGCTACGCGGTGGGGCGAAAAATAAAAAGTTTTCCAGATCAACTTCTAATAGTTGCCAAAAGTTGTCTTTGGTGATAGTTAGCTTTTGTGCAAAATTTGAGAAAAATCGGTTAATATCTTCAGGGGGCGCTGCGATCGCAAAGTTTTACCATAGCTTTGCTATGGATTTTATGGTTAAAATATCAAAAAGAATGCCTTTAGCTAGTCTCTTTGCGTTTTTTTTTACTCAAAAGATGTTTTCATGCATTAAAAGCATATGAAATGACTCACAAACATTATTTTATATGATATATTTATATTTCAAAAAAATCACTTTTTTCACGTTTTTGTTTCTTTTTAAATGCTTAAAATATAAATATATCATATAAAATAAATTTTTGTGAGTTATTTAATATGCTTTGAATGCATAAATATATATTATGAGTAAAAAACATGCAATGAGATTAGCTAACGGCATTGTTTTTCATATTTTAACCCTAAAATCCCGATAAAAGCTATGATAAAACTTTGCGATCGCAGCGCCCCCTGAAGATATTAACCAATTTTTCTCAAATTTTGCACAAAAGCTAACTATCGCTAAAGACAACTTTTGGCAACTATTAGAAGTTGATCTGAAAAACTTTTCATTTTTTGCCCCACCCTACTACGCAGATCCTAATCACTGCATTACGACCCTGTCAGGTTAGATTTGCCTTGACTATATATAACCTTTAGGGTTATAGTTACCTTCCTATTCTCAATTGATGCTTTGATCAGTATTCGTCTCAGTAACTATTTCTAATAAATGATGCTGCTAATAACATGCTCTTCTTAGCATTGTTGCATGTGTTATGGTCTTGAAAACGCTGTCATCAGCAGAATAACACTGATTTTTAGTCGCCGATGCACTTCAAAAAAAAAAACTTGTTTTTGCAGTATGATACTGGCAGCAGAGTTTCCAGTTTAAAACTGTAAAATTCACAGTAATAAACTAAAATTAAGAATGTTCTTGTCCATTTTACAGTTTTAAAATGGAACAACCTTGGTTGCCTGTGTTACTGTAAAATCAATAGTTAATATTTTGCAGTGTGTTAGTATGTAAAGTAAGTCTTATGCAATGCATACTTCTTTAAAGAAATCAAATGACCATCGTAACATTTTAGTAGTATCCAGCACTATATTTGCTCATAAAAGAAAAATAGCCATCTTAAGCCATCAGTTTAATATTATGCATGGCAGTACATTAAATCCTTTCGTAATTTTTGCTCATAGTAAATCGAATCTCTGAAGTCTATTTCGAGCCAGGAATATTTTTCAAAGACCTTTTCCCAATATCTCCGTTGACGTTAACGGATGGAAAAGGGAATGAATTCTTACCTTAAATTGCCCATTTCTAATTAAACTGTCTCAAGAAGATATTTAACGATTTCGCAGGCGAACAGGATGATATTAAGTCATGGACAGCAAAGTCCGCAGTTTTCCGTCGCCCCCCGTTGTTAGGTGGCCGACGCTATCGCAGCAGGAGGCATTTAATTAGCGACAATCTCATGGCTAATTACCTTAAACGGGAAGAAAGGCGACCCGTTCCCTTCCTGACGCAATTAAAAGTGGACGCCAATTCGATTGGAAAATAAATAGCTGCGACTTCTGCCTGACTTTTTCAAGCTTTGGAATTTTTCCTTGAGCATTGTTGCTTTCGAGCTGTTTTATATACAATACCGATTACTGAAATCGCAACTTTCTGTGACGTTTTTATTTTGTTTTCCATTTTGTTTTGGTTTACGCATGTAAAGGACTTTCTTTATTGACAATTCAACGGATATTAATAGAATGGTTAATTAGTTGCTTTTATTAATGGTACATTAAAGCATTTTGCATTTGAGCTGCGTAGTTTTAGAATGCTGAAAACTGTTGAATCAGTTTTACTCGAAATGTTTCTGCAACTTCTTACTGACTTTTTCAAGCTTTTGTGACTTTTCTTTGCGTATTGTTGCTTTCGAGTTGTTTTATATACAGTACCGATTACTGAAATCGCAACTTTCTGTGACACTTTTATTTTGTATTCCACTTTATTTCGGTTTACGCATGTAAAGGACTTTATTGACAATTCAACAGATATTAATAGAATGGTTAATTAGTCGCTTTTATTAACGGTACACTAAAGCATTTTTCATTTGAGCTGCGTAGTTTTAGAATGCTAAAAACTGTTGAATCAGTTTTACTCGAAATGTTGCTGCAACTTCTTCCTGACTTTTTCAAGCTTTGGAATTTTTCCTTGAGCATTGTTGCTTTCCGAGCTGTTTTATATACAGTACCGATTACTGAAATCGCAACTTTCTGTGACACTTTTATTTTGTATTCCACTTTATTTCGGTTTACGCATGTAAAGGACTTTATTGACAATTCAACAGATATTAATAGAATGGTTAATTAGTCGCTTTTATTAACGGTACACTAAAGCATTTTTCATTTGAGCTGCGTAGTTTTAGAATGCTGAAAACTGTTGAATCAGTTTTACTCGAAATGTTTCTGCAACTTCTTCCTGACTTTTTCAAGCTTTTGTGACTTTTCTTTGCGTATTGTTGCTTTCGAGTTGTTTTATATACAGTACCGATTACTGAAATCGCAACTTTCTGCTGCATTTTTATTTTGTTTTCCGTTTTATTTCGGTTTACGCATGTAAAAGACCTTCTTTATTGACAATTCAACAGAGATTAATAGAATGGTTAATTAGTTGCTTTTATTAACGGTGTACTAAAGCATTTTCCATTTGAGCTGCATAGTTTCAGAAAGCTGAAAACTATTGAATCAGTCTTACTCGGAATGATGTTTATGTTTTAGTACTTGACTTGAAGTGACTGTTGACTCAGTCTTTGCACGAAATGATGTTTTACTCCTCTGCTTGTATTTTATTTATTTATTAATTTTTTGTGCTTCTCGTTTATAGTACAGTATAATACAGCTAATTTTATAGCAATATACTGTAAAAATAGCTAAATTTACAGTTAATAAACTGGATTTTCTACTTTTACAGTACTAAACTAAAATTGCTGATTTTACAGTTTATTACCGTGAATTTTACAGTTTTAAACTGGAACCTCTGCTGCCAGTATTATACTGTTGTTTCTGCAGTACAATACAGCTAAATTTTACGGCAATAAACTATAAAATTGCTAACTTTACAGTAACAAACTATAAAATTGCTAGCTTTACAGTTTATTACTGTGCATTTTACAGTTTTAAATTAGAACCTCGACTGCCAGTGTTATACTGTAAAAACAACAGTTCATTTTTTGCAGTATACAATTTAATGCAAATTTTAAAAGTAAAATATTAAATTTAAATTTTACCCTTCCTTTGCAGCAACAGATGCACGCTCAGCAACTGCCGCCCCACGCCCACGCGCCGCCCCTGCCCATGATGCCTCACGCGGCCGCCATGGCGGGGCTGCAGCCGCCCACATTGCCCCCCAGCAGCGCGGCCGGCCTGCTCGCCCTCACAAGCTCGCTGCCCGGCGCAGCCGCCCACTTGTCTGCGGCAGCCGCAGCATCCACAGCTTCCTCATCTTCATCATCCTCCATCAAGGACCACAGAGATGAAAAGAGGAACTCCAACTGTAAGTTATTGCTTCGGGCTATCTCTCTCATTGTGTCACCAAAGAAGTTTAATTCCCTTTTCAGAAAGTTTTACATGGGATGTCGCAAGCAACACAATGCAACATACACTTCTTTTTTTTTGATTCACAGAAAAGTACCATGGTTTAATATGTCATCGGATAATACCTAATTCTAATATGTGTATGTAACTTATAAAGTTTTCGATTTTATAAAGTTTCATCGGTATCCTAGACTGAATCTGTTACTTTTCTCTAAGACATTATTAATCTACCAATATTTCTGGGTCCTAGTCTCGACAGTATTGCTTTCGACGGAAATCTATCGTCATCTAAGTCACTTAGTAATGTACTTGGATAGCAAAATCCATAATGTCCGTTGTAGGATATATTTTACTGAAGACTTGTCCAAGATTTCTTCACAACTGAATATAAGAAATTTTCATTTTTTCTGGACTCAACTCCTATAGCCACTATCGTTTTCGGTGGAAACATATCAATTCATTTTGCATTGTATCTATACAGTAAAATTCACAATGCCAATTGTAGGATATTTTAGTATAAAGCCTAGTTGGAGATTTCTTGGCAGCTGAATATCAGATACTTTCGTTATTTCTGGATTCTGATCTTTTAGCCGGTATTATTTTCGGCGGGAATACATCGTCATCTATTAAGTTAGTTTGTAATGTATCTAGACAATAAAAGCCACAATGCCAATTATGGGATCTTTTATTAAACACTTGTTGGAGATTTTTGGCTACTGGATATGAGATACTTTCATTATTTCTAGATTTCGTTATTTAAGCCAGTATTATTTTTGTCAAAAATGCATATTCATCTATTACGTCGCTTTGTAAAGTATCAGGAAAATGAAATCCACTATGTCAACTATAGAATATTTTACTAAAAACTTCCTCGAGATTTCTTAGCAACTGTACATCAGCTGGTTTTCTGAAACAAAAATGTTGTTTAAAAGATTCTGGACAAACTGCATTACATCAGTTTATCTCTGATTGCAAAGGAGTCACTTATTAATGTCTTACGTAACACATATAAACCTCTTGATATTTCATCTGAAACATGATTATTTTCTCTTTATGTTTTAAGACTTCATTCGAAACTTTTATATTTATAATAGAAATTCAGTATTATGTTGCGCAGCTGTTTACAAATTATTAAGAAGATCTTATGACTTATTTCAAGAGTTCTTAAACGTTCATCCTGGTTCGCACGTGTATTAAAGCAGCTGAAACCATCTTATGTTAAAGATGTCCCTGAGCTAAGTTCTAAGCTTATTCAGATCAAAGTAAAGCAATATGAACGCTGTGTTTTATAAGTAGCCATGTGTAAAAGTAAAACGTACACTGTTAAAACTGCAGGTTGCATGTTTCACCTATAAGCAGGGTGTAAAAAAATCAAAAAAATCGGATTTTTTTGATTTAAATCAGATTTTTTTGATTTAAATCGGATTTTATTTATTTATTTTTTAAAAAATTAGAAATTTCAGTTATTAATTAATTTTTATTTATGAACAACTTACCTTTAAGTTTTTAAAAATACAAAAACACCTTTGAAGTAAAGCTACACCAGTAAGAAACCCAGAAAAAAGTGTTAGGAGCCAATCTGAAAATAATCCTGTCTACTAGCTATAGGATAAAAATCAAATGGGGCAGGAAGCTCAATCCAATCCTCACTTCATTCAGCCCCTCCCTCTTTATTTTTCTTTTGTTTTGTAAAGCTGGAATATGTTCCATTTCAGCCACTAATAAAGACTGCCCCCCCCCCTCCCAGTTGCTAATGCAAGGCATAGATAATTCATCTTCTGTTTGGCTGTTTTTGTTTTTTCTTTTAACTGAAAGTATATCACACACATTCTATCATGTCCCTCCCCCCCCCCCAATTCACTCTTTGCAACACCTGCCCTGCACCTGCATGTATTTTCTTTATTTCACATATTAGACAACAAATAGCACTATTTGTGCATACATATTATTTGGACTGCAACCTTCCAGCATCTGTGGAGAGGGGATGAGTAGGATTACTTTTCCATTTATTAGATGGAAATCAAAGCTCTCAAAGAAAATGGTAAAAATAATGAAATTGGGATTGTCCAAGAGATTTTTTTAAGGATTAAAATAAAAAGTGATTTAAATCACTGATTTAAATCAATTGATTTAAATCATTGACACCCTGCCTATAAGGGGGAAAAGTTGTAGCACCAGCGGCACCCCTTGAAGATGCCACTTCATTTTCTATAGCAACGTTGAAGGTGCCTTATGGAGTCAAATGGCACCCTATTGATACCTTATTACACACAATGGGTGACCCATGGCACGCTAAAGGTAATTTCGGGAGCCTAATATCACCTTCAAGGGTGCCATTGGGAGTGAACTGGCAGCTTTCAGGGGGTGCCGCTGGTGCTACAACTTTTAACCCTTAAAGGTGCCACATGCAACCTGTAGTTTTAACAGTGTAGTGTCTCCTTATATAAATGTCACCAAAGCATTGATAATTTGTAATGTTTCGTGTGCTTTGCCCATTTCTTCCACATGATCTTTTATGAACAATTTATCGGGCTGTTCAAACGTGAAGATGCCAAATCTGTTTTTATTAGCGTCAAAATCAGTGCACCAATGATTTTATTGCTGTGCTTATTTATATCAGATATAATTTTGGATCATTAGCGCGATGAGCTATGCCTTATTGCAGTGGAAATTGAGGATGTTTGCAACGTTTGGTGAAAAAGGAAGGCCAAAACTATTTTAGCAAATTACTTTTATAGTTTTGAAGATTCGTCATTTTCTGGAGGTCAAACAATTCAGTTTTCAAGAGATAGTGGTAGTCTGTTTTCATTAATATGTTATCTTAGTGAAGTCGCCGCTGTCTTTGTTGTAATACTTCAGTTTATATCTAAACCCGAATATGAAAATGAACCATCATGTTGAACCAAAATGAACCACATACCTACGAAAGAAAAACGCAAAGCACAACCTTTTTTGATGAATTAAATTTTAATTTTACATGGAAATTATTAAATGTGTATGCAACTTTTACATTGCGAAAGAGATACAAAAATGCTATGAGAACTTGATGTGATTATTTAAAACCTTCAAACTGAAAACACTTCGCGCTTTCGACCTCCTTCACTTGAGCTGTTAGTGTCACAAAAAAAGTATTTGTAGGGGCAGCTTTGTATTGCTTTAATTATTTTATCTTTTTAAAACGAGATTTGTGATTATTTACTGTTGGTCTTTACTATTTTCTTATATTTCACTCCTTGAAAGTGAATTTTACTCCTCTAAAAAATACCAAAGAGTAGTTTCACGCCTTAAAAAGGACTCTAACAATTGCTCTGCAAGTATGCATTAAATTTCTGAAAACAGTCAAATAATGAGTACGTATTATATGCAGGAAACAAAGCATATACAAAAGAAACTTTCGCACAAATATGCAATAATTAAAATGTTAGTGTGAAAAATAGAACAATCATTGATTTTCTCAGTACAAATAATTCTTTCCAAAACAAGACATGTATTTTGCTACTGAAAAGGATTTGACACCATTATTAATGTAGCAGTGTCTTTGCAATGAAACCCAATCTTGTTACAGGAAATCATTAAATCATAACAAACTTATAAACGTACTTTTCCCAAACAGTTCTTTTAGAAAAAGAAATAAATACATCTTTATACATAAAGGTAATTAGACGTTCTCAACGTAAAGCTGGACAGTTGTTCCGAATGCTAAAATGGGTTGTCAAGGGCTGGGACATTCACTGCGTGATTGAAAGCTGTAATTCACAGTAGTGGCTTTATCACTTCGTATCACGGTACTGAAACAATACTGAAGTTCGTGTTGCATACGGTTTCGCGGGTTAATGGCTGTAATGTATTGCTCTGCGCTGAGATTTATGTTCATAAACGAATATATCTTAATGTCGTGATGATCCATTTGATTTGAATGAAAGTTGAATTTTCTAAGGGCAACGGTTCCAGTTATGTAACTGATAGTTTTTACGTAGTGAAAGTAATCAAAAATTGATAACACTGCAAGAAATCTGAACTATCAGCTTAGCGTCCTGTGTATGAAGTTGTGGGATTTTGTACAAGAGAAACGTGTTTGGTTTCAATATCCGCACCAAAATGGTTCAACACGTAACTTTTTTTTTTTGGATTGACAGGCCCGTCTTTAATGGGTGTCAACCGCACCCCCAACCCCCTGGCATTTAAAAATTATGTTTTTGCATATAAGTGAGAATGGCTCGCGTTGTTTCGGGTGAAATTCACTTTCCCCCGCTTTTACAAAATCTTATTATTACATCTAAGTGGGAATGGTTCTTGTAGTTTTCCAATAAAATTTGCTTTCCCCCGCTTTTACAAAATATTATTATTACATCTAAGTGGGAATGGTTCTTGTAGTTTTCCAAAAAAATTCACTTTCCCCCACTTTTACAAAATATTATTGCATCTAAGTGGAATGGTTCTTGTAGTTTTCCAATAAAATTTGCTTTCTCCCGCTTTTACAAAATATTATTATTACATCTAAGTGGGAATGGTTCTTGTAGTTTTTCAATAAAATTCACTTTCCCCCGCTTTTACAAATATTATTATTACATCTAAGTGGGAATGGTTCTTGTAGTTTTTCAATAAAATTTGCTTTCCCCCGCTTTTACAAAATATTATTATTACATCTAAGTGGGAATGGTTCTTGTAGTTTTCCAATAAAATTCACTTTCCCCCGCTTTTACAAATATTATTATTACATCTAAGTGAGAATGGTTCTTGTAGTTTTCCAATAAAATTTGCTTTCCCCCCGTTCTTAAAAATTATGTTTTTGCATATAAGTGGAAATAATTCTTGTTTTCTGATAAAAATTTCCCCACTTTAAAGAAATAGTTTTTACATGTAACGGTGAGCAGTTATGGTTGTTTCCTGATAAAATATG
>JAXGGA010010155.1:0-48149 GCA_038373865.1 Uloborus plumipes
AAGAATAAAATTGTTTTATTTTTCTTGTACTTAATGTTAATTATTCCAGTTGAAATTGTCTGTAGTTGGACAAAAAATAAATGAATAAATAAAATAACTAAGGGCGAAAGAAAATAGGCAGGTTGAAAAAGTTGTTGAAAGCAGAAAAAACACTTTTTGACAATCATAATCGCTTAAAATACTGTGTTCTTTTCACACAAAAGTGTTAAAAATGTTATTCAGCTCCAAGTCAAAAATCATTCTTCATTTCTTTAAAATTATTCATGAATAATTCCTGACATCCGCTTATCATAATAACTTCATTACAAAACACAAAAGCTGATGCGTAAGGATTTACTGCAATATTAACTCATTCTTCTCAAAAAAAAAAAGTCTAACCCATAAATTTCAATGTAATTAACTTGTCAAATATACTAATTCCTCCCTATGCTGCAACCGTGACCGAGCAGTATCCTAAATGAAATCAGTTTATTAATATATTCGGGTGCAAAGATAAACTACTTTAATACGAAGGTGAAAAAAAAGAGCGCATTATCTTCAACGGGATCTGTTGGCATGGAAATCGGATTTTTCTTTTGATTTATGAAGGTTAACATCTACGCCCTCAAATTCAGAGCAGTGTATGTAGGTGTAGAAAGTCGAGGATGAAACTTGCAATTTTTCAAATACCTATGGAAAAAACCCAAACTGAAGCTAGTGTTTTATGTGAAGGTGGCCTATTTTTGATGAAGATATAATCCTTCCAATTTCAACATGCGTTCTTCTATTCAATGATTTATAGGCCTTTCTGAAATATTGTGGCATTAAATAAACCATACAATATGAAAATACTAATTAGTTTGTCAAAATATAAATTGCGAACATACGTTTCATACAACAAAGAATCCGATTTCTATTAGCCAAGTTACGATTTTTCATCTTTAAAAATTTTGTTTGAAGGTCGTAGGCGTTTTCGATGAAGTAATTATTCTCCCAATTTGTGATTTACGAGCGCACTTCGATTTGCATAATTTTCAAGGCCGTATTTGAGGAGTGTGTTTTTAGGGTTCAATCCCCACCGAACATTTTCCGAATTTCTCCAAAGAAAAAAAGTTTTCCATTTTTTTTTTTTTTTTTCAATTTCGCTTGAAAAATGAAACTATCACAATTGAATAATTGCATAAATTAAGCGTTTTATCGCCTCAGCAGTATTTAGTTTTGTTTCAGTTTTTGCGGACATCATTTCTTGCAAAATAATACAGCGTTTTTCTTCGAATTTAGAACACCGCTAACAAAAACACGAAAATTCTTTAAATTTGCAGCATATGCTTGCAATCCATTTACAGTAATGAGAGATACTTTTTTAGCTTTTACACACATTTTTTACATACACTGTTAATTTTTTAGCTGGAGTTTAAATATCTATAAGTATCTTCGTATTTCACCTATATTGCTGATTATCCGTGAAATTTGCAAAAATAGTTATTGCAACACCCTATATCGCTGATTTTATTTAAAATTGAAAGAGCGGGAAAACAGTATATGAATTGAAGGGCTTGGAGGATGAAGAGGTATGTTACATTTTAATAAACAAACACTCTGGACAATGGTAAGCAATGGATACAGGTAAGCAAATAAAACTTGGTACATCAAACAGCAGATGTCAATAGACCAATTTCATACGCGCACTAACGACAAAACCAGAAAACAAAAAAGCTGCAACAACTGCTGCAATAAAACTTTGAACTTTAATTACTCACAATTTCTGTTTTGTCACATAACCCCTTCATCTCCCAAGTCCTTCAATTAACTGTTTTGCTCCGCATTATTATGAAGTAGAAAAATTGCCTCGATAGCTGATCGGAAATTTTCCATTCAACTTGCATTGCAGACAGACCCTTTGCGATAAGCTAACCATCACGAAGCCCAGACTCCCCTAAAACTTTTATTTTAAACACGCGCTAATAATAGCGTAACTAAAACAAGCACATATCTGCCACGCCTTCTAGTGGAGCTGGAAACCCCATAAAAATTTCAATACCACACAGCTATGCATACTTTTCTCCGTTTTTCAAGAAATAGTTAGAAAAAAAAGGGGTCCATATTTAGAGAACACGAGCTTTTTCTCCGGACTAAAAGCACCAGGGACTCTGTTGTCATAGCAACGGTTTTTAGCTGTGTTTTCGGATCGCAACTTGCAAGAAGTGAGACTCCGAATTGACCTGAAGTGGCACTTTTCCCCCCTTTCTTTCCCAGAAGCTTTTTACACAAAGAGCTGTCAGAGCTCTTGTGTAATGAAAATGAGAAATGTCCGAGGGACCGTGTCAAAAAGGCATTAATATTCAACGTCGCGAGTTCGGCGACACGGAAAAATCTTGTACGATTTGGGGGAGAAGTAACTAAGAATCGTTACATTTCGATCATTCTGTTTCTGCTTGGGCGCTGTGTACCCCCCCCCCCTCACCCCCACCCCCTTTTCCTTCCTCTCATTTCTTAGGCAGACAAAAGCGGAATGTTTTTCTTTCGCAATCCAAAACAACGTTTCGCAACGTTTTGTGACCCGCGGACCGACAAAAACGTTTGATAAATATATAAAGACAGAAAAGGTGTGCCCCCCCCCCTCCGGCCTTTTTTTTTTCGTTTTGTTGCAAAAAAAGAAAAATTTTCGACCTACGGATCGTAACTTGTGAATACAATTGGCAGAGCTGTAAGTTTTTTTTTTCGTGATTGCAGAACAATGAAAATAATCATAACTATAACAATAATGAAAGAAAAAATGAATGTAAAAAAAGACACTTGGGGAAAAAGAATTGTCTCAACAAATATTCAAATTTAAAGATCCGTAATTATTGCAGAAATTATGCATAAGCAAATGAACATATGAGCAAAATCGTAGGAAATCGCTTAAATTACTACAAAATTCTGGTGAAAACTGTCTTATAGGATATCCCCCCCCCCCCCTCGTACGTTTCGAGTACGGAAACTTTGTTTTTTAACGTAGACGAGAGAGAGAGAGGGAACTAAGATCTGGGAGAAAAACTGTCAAGTTTTTCTTCCAACTCGACGCCGGTCCCCTGGACCACTGGTTGGGAATCGCTTATTATTGCTTTTTTTTCCGGTATAATTACAGTTTAGCAAATTACGTTTTCATGAACTAAAATATATAAATTAATCAAACAAATAGATAAAAGTAATTCGTTAATCCAATCAAAATTTGAGCGAAACATCTTATATCCACAAAATCTTACGTGATTCAGATGCTGTCCACTGTATTTATTCTATTGTATTTTCCTGTTAGTTTTGAAGTAATAGCAACAACAACAAAAATACCAGCGTACTGTACTCAGTATTTTATATGTTCCGCAAAGCGCAGTCGCAAGATAGCAAGATAGCGCATTCGAGCCCTGGAGTTACGAATCAAATTTGCTTCAAAAAGAAACTCAAAAATAAGTCTCCAACACTATTTCTAACGCGTATAAAACCAAGCCCGTCATTTAGGTGGGTCAATTGCCCCCCTTCCCCCCTTCCCGGGCTTTGAGAAATCAAGGTAAAATAACTGGCGTAACATATAAGTGGGGTAATAACACATAAGTGGGCGTGAATTTTGTTGTTTTCTGGTGCTTTTGCATTGTGCTCGCACCCTTTGACCCCCCCCCCCCCCGGGAAAACTTGAAATGACGGGTCTGTATGAAACGAATTTCTGCCAAGAGCGAACTACATTTCCGATCCTTGCCATATGGCTTGTAATGTATTGTTCTTCGGATGAGACGAGCTACGGTTATAAGACGAATTGATTTCAAAGATCCCTTACGGTTCGTTTCAAAAAGGTTAGACTGCACAAGCAGCCTGTTAAAATCTTGCGAAAAATACCATATGAAATTTAAAAATAATTTCATTAAAAAAGAGCAAATTATTCGAAGAAGTAAAACACTCCATTGCTCGTTTGGCGAAAAACGCACGGTTAAAACAGTTTGTGATGTTGATGCAATTTCAAAGTAATATGAATGAGAAACCCTCAAGCATGAAAAAAAAAAAACATCTTTCGCTAAGCTTAAAAGAACTCCAAAGACAATGGACAGATTTGTTTTATCTTTTTCGTCCCCATTTAACAGAAATTGCAGCCCCGCCTATATATTTCTTTCATTGTGAATTTAACAACTAAAAATGAATGATGTTAAAATGAAGTCTGGTGCCTATTGTTGAAATACGTTTTCTTCGAATGATAATTATTCCTAAATAATATTTTAGCGCTACAAGCTAATCAGAAACAGTCAAAAACTTAAATCATTTTTTTAATTAGAAGCCATTACCTTCGACATACATGAGGACTGCGAACGAACGTCTTGCCTCCTGACAAGCACAGGACACATTTATGGTGCAAATCAATTTCATATTTCCCAAAAGACATTGCCGAAACTCTTCACTCGTTGCCAGAACTATTTTTTAAATGTCCCCAGAAAAAGAAGTTTAAGTATTCATTTTCAGTCTCCATATTATTCTTAAAAGTACATTTACCCCCCACAGTTCATCATCATTCGGCAAGGTTTGTATTTCCGTATAAAAAAAAATTACAGGCATTTTGATCCGACATCTTTTTTTCACTTCCTCTGACAGACGCGACAAATTACAGTAATCCGACATGGACAAAGTTTCAACTGCAACCACTCGTAGCGTGCAAATGTAGTGTCAGCCATGAATCACTGTTCCCAGTAACGCCCTTTCAAGCGATGTGCGAATGGAAATTTGCAAATTTCTGTCACGCACAAGGAATTTGTTATTTGTTTTGATTTGAGATGGAAAGGTCAAACAGAATTCCAGCGCAAGTAAATATATTGTATCTCAGGAAACGAAGTCGAAGTTGTAGTTAAGTTGGGGGAATTAATTGCGTTACTACACGCTAAATTATGCCTCAGATTTAATTGTTTCAGTTTCGAGTCAATAATGGACAACAGAAAGTAGTAATTATTTCAAGGGATTGTTATGTTAATGGTTGTAATGGTTAGGTTAGATAGCTTAGCTTTTATTAGTATTGATCGGTTTCACATCATTTTAGTTACAAATCAGTTTAAAAAATGAATATGGTGGTTCCTGACCAGCAAATGAGCACTGAACACAATTTCTTTCAGAGTATGATAATATCGTTGATAATTGTAGCTTTAGGTTGATCACATGTAAAAAACAGGGTGTTTAATAAATTTTTGCATTGATAGAAATTTCTTGAAAAAGAGAGGAAAAAAAAAATCAGATTTGATATTTTTTCTGAAATTTTTTGTTCTTATCTCTGAAAAATTTCGTCACATCTCACATTTCTTAGTCTCAGAAGATTCAGACCATTTTTTACTTCGCACCAGGCACTAGCGCAGCCAGAGTTGATCTTCTTGGGGACAAGGATTTGGTCATAACAGTCTGAAAGCGGTTAGAAACTGTTGCATTAAAATTGACAAATTGTGTGTTAAAACCAACCGTTCTGACGGGGTTGACCCTCAAAATATCCCTCAGTTATGAAAAGGGGGGTAGGGCGGACTTTTTGAGAGGTTAATATTTCTGTATTGAAACAGTTAGGCTAGCAATTTGGGGTGCGCTGCTTTACTTTTCCAACTGTACCGTCATGTCACCGTATGAAGTCCAATTTCCACAATACACAAGTATGCCATAAGGACAGGCAACCATTCACAAGCACAACATCATTTTCACACAAAGAAAGGACAAGGACAAAGTTACAATGGCTCTCAATCAAAAAATTCTCCTCCCCTCAATCTCACCAAAGATCGCCTGAAACAGCGTTTTAGAGTTAGTTTCAAAATACCTCCAGAGATGAACCCCAAGCTCCACCCTCTAACACAATTAAAGATAACAATTTCAAAAATTTAAAGATTCCAAATATTGATGGCAAAGTGACATTGAACCTCTTCACCCTCTAACATAACCAAAACTTATCTAAAATGCATTTTTAGGACTACAAATTCCGAAAAATTCCGGGGGATAAACCCCCGGACCCCCAATTTTTAAGCATACGATTAAATTCATGTTGTTAATGTTCACTTTTAGTATTTGACTATATTACCTCTAGTCATAGATCAGAAAGATAAAATCCATTTTTCCTCTCTCTCTCTCTCCGCTTTTAAGATGAGTTAGAATAATTTGGCGGTATTTAATTTCGCCACCACCGCAGTTTTTTGTAATTATTATGGTAGGAATTCAAGTGAAACAGGCGATCGCAAATTACAATCGCTACTGGAAATGAATTACATTAGAACGTTTCTTGATAAAAACATTGTGACGTCAGCGTGACGTTTGCTCATGAAAAACGAGCTAGATAAAACGTCACAGCCTACTTGGCGAATAAGAGGAGATCACTGACTGCTTGTGAGCTCTTACTGGCTCCACCGGTAGTGACGTCAGTGCCAAGTTAAGTTGATGATAATGTAATTCACTTCCAGTAGCGATTGCAATTCGAAGCGATTGCAATGGTGTTTCACTTGAATCCCTGCCTATGACAGACGTGAGTCCCGCGGCTGGAGCACCCCCCCCCCCTCACATTTTAGTTAAAATTGCTATCTAGTTATTTCGAAGCTAGAAACCTTCATTATTTTTTTTTCCTTCATTTTATTCATTTTGCCGGTCTAAAAATATTTTTCGCCTACCTTAGATATTCATGCTGGCTACAGCCCTGCTTCGAAACCTATGACAAGTGCTGAAAATATGTGCAGCAGCAGTACTTATAAATACCCAGGGAGGAAAATGAAACATTTGAGGCTACAATTTTGCTGCAAATTCAACAGTTTTAAGTGAAGTTCAACAAATACATTATCAATATTTGACAACTAAGCTCACAATCTGCATCCCTAATTTATGAAATGCCAAATCGCTTTCTGAATTGCCTCAATATTCACATATGGTGAATGGTTTAATTTTCTCAGAACAAATTTTTGAAATGAATTGTAAATGTTGATTTTTCAATTCAATTTTTTACTTTCCCCATTTAAAAATTTTGCTCATTCTTCCCATTCTTATTAGCTGCGAAAGCAAAGAAATTGTCTTCTCCCCTGTTAAAGACTTCAACTTTCACCATTATACAAAGAGAAAGGGAGAGTTCGCTCTTTTCACTGCATTTCATATTCGAAATTATCGTCCCGCTAATTGCTTTAAAAGCTATGAGAATTTTGCAGCGTCATAAAATGAAATTATACGCAATTAGCAAAGACAAAATGAGAAAACAAATTCTCTCTAATGCCTTCCAGGCTGAACGAAAGCTCACACCATTTGTTCCGCGAATTTAGATGATTGAAGAATCTGTCGTTTATAGAATTAGACTTCAAAAACAAAAAGCAATTTTTGGCACAGTTCCAGACAATAGAATCGACCTCGACTCGTGCCGGACGGATGACGGTTATTTTCTGCGATCAAATTACAAGCAAAAAAGTAAAGTAACAACGGATTATTAGGAAGTCAATCTTGAGCAGTTTGTCAATAATTATTAAGGTATGGATGTTTCGTGTTTTAATAATCTCATTCAATTTCTTGTTTTATGAGAGGTACTGAAGTTCTTTCGGTTATAATTTTCAAAGGTCCTTTGGAGGTATTTAATTAGTCTTCGCGGAAAGAATTGTTCCAGACGAAGTTATTCGTCATTAATAATGCGTGGAATAAATTTAATTTTATATTGTTTGTCACAGTGCACATAACAAGGAAATTTAAACGATGTTCTTTTCTTTAATAAAAGCTCAAAGAATGCATTAAAAATTTAAACGATGTTCACAGTGAATCATATTCGAAATAAATGGTTTGGAAAAGAAACATATCTTGGTGCACTTTTCACAAAACTAATTGTTGTACGCTGCCATTTTTAAAAGCACGGTGACAAGTATTATTCGAGCGATTTTATTTTAATAAGTAACAAAAGAGTTAGCTTTGGCAATGGGAACAGCAATAACAGTTTTCTGTTATTAATTTGATTTATATGAAGCAATTCTCAAAATCGCCATGAATAAATTGTTATTATTCTAGAAGAGGATTCTCAAACATTTAAATATTGCCACCACGTTCTCAGAAACTTATTGGCGGCCTATTTCATCTGCTGCCGATAAAATTAAGTTTGGCAACTTGAAAAAAAGACATCGTAAAAGTATACATTTATTTTGCTTTGTTAGATTATCTTTTAATTGTTATCAGTGATGTTACTTGCTTTTCTCACTTCACATTATTTTAATGTCGAATTACGAAACACTATTCGGAAGAACGTCACATATGTTTTCCGAAGGAAGTTTTAAGCTGGGGTGAGTGCGCACGGGAGGGGGAGAGGAATTCAAAGTGAAGACTGTTCTGAAAGTGAATAAATAATGACAACTAAAAATAACATTTCAACAACATAGCTATTGAAATAAAAATGAAAAATTACAAAGAAATTCACTTTCTTCTTTTCCGTTTGAGATAGCGATTCTGTCATGCTGCATACCGAGAATGAAAGGGACACATCTGTTTCTTTAGTCTATGATAATTTAATGCTAATCTCCAAATAGTGCCTGTTTCATTCCCGCTGCACGATTTCATCACACAAAAGTATACAACTAAGGCAGGAATTTAAGTAAAACACGGACGATCGCAACTCACCATTGCAATCGCAAATTCCCAAATTTGGATAAGTTGCAATAGCTATAAATGCTAATCGCACTGACATCACTACGGGTGGAGCCAATAAGAGCTCACAAGCAGTCAGCGATCTCCTCTTATTCGCCAAGTAGGCTGTGACGTTTTATCTAGCTCGTTTTTTATAGTAGTCTAAGAGCCCATGAATGCCAGACCTACGTCATTTTATAAAGGCACGAAATTTTTCTGCGTAAGCACACCACAGCATGTACGAACGGTTCGCTATTCGTTAAGCTGAGTCGCGCTGGCTTTGGCGGGAAACAGGTAGCAAAGGTACGTAAAATTGCTACCCAAAAACGTCATAGTATAAAGCGTAATTTTTTAATATGTTGTAAGGCGTACTATTAGAAGTTACACCTTACAGTGCCAGACACTTTGCACGCTGGCCTTGCGCAGCCAGACACTTTGAAGTTGGTAAAAATGCAAGCAAATTTACGTCATTTTATAAAGCGTAATTTTTTAATATGTTGTAAGGGGGGCCATTAGAAGTTACACCTTACAGTGCCAGACACTTTGCACGCTGGCCTTGCGCAGCCAGACACTTTGAAATTGGTAAAAATGTAAGCAAATTTACGTCATTTTATAAAGCGTAATTTTTTAATATGTTGTAAGGGGAGCCATTAGAAGTTACACCTTACAATGCCAGACACTTTGCACGCTGGCCTTGCGCAACTAGACACTTTGAAGTTGGTAAAAATGTAAGCAAATTTACGTCATTTTATTAAGCGTAATTTTTTAATATGTTGTAAGGGGAGCCATTAGAAGTTACACCTTACAATGCTAGACACTTTGCACGCTGGCCTTGCGCAGCCAGACACTTTGAAGTTGGTAAAAATGTAAGCAAATTTACGTCATTTTATAAAGCGTAATTTTTTAATATGTTGTAAGGGGAGCCATTAGAAGTTACACCTTACAATGCCAGACACTTTGCACGCTGGCCTTGCGCAGCCAGACACTTTGAAGTTGGTAAAAATGTAAGCAAATTTACGTCATTTTTTAAAGCGTAATTTTTTAATATGTTGTAAGGGGAGCCATTAGAAGTTACACCTTACAATGCCAGACACTTTGCACGCTGGCCTTGCGCAACTAGACACTTTGAAGTTGGTAAAAATGTAAGCAAATTTACGTCATTTTATTAAGCGTAATTTTTTAATATGTTGTAAGGGGAGCCATTAGAAGTTACACCTTACAATGCCAGACACTTTGCACGCTGGCCTTGCGCAGCCAGACACTTTGAAGTTGGTAAAAATGTAAGCAAATTTACGTCATTTTATAAAGCGTAATTTTTTAATATGTTGTAAGGGGAGCCATTAGAAGTTACACCTTACAATGCCAGACACTTTGCACGCTGGCCTTGCGCAACTAGACACTTTGAAGTTGGTAAAAATGTAAGCAAATTTACGTCATTTTATTAAGCGTAATTTTTTAATATGTTGTAAGGGGAGCCATTAGAAGTTACACCTTACAATGCCAGACACTTTGCACGCTGGCCTTGCGCAGCCAGACACTTTGAAGTTGGTATAAATGTAAGCAAATTTACGTCATTTTATAAAGCGTAATTTTTTAATATGTTGTAAGGGGAGCCATTAGAAGTTACACCTTACAATGCCAGACACTTTGCACGCTGGCCTTGCGCAGCCAGACACATTGAAGTTGGTAAAAATGTAAGCAAATTTACGTCATTTTTTAAAGCGTAATTTTTTAATATGTTGTAAGGGGAGCCATTAGAAGTTACACCTTACAATGCCAGACACTTTGCACGCTGGCCTTGCGCAACTAGACACTTTGAAGTTGGTAAAAATGTAAGCAAATTTACGTCATTTTATTAAGCGTAATTTTTTAATATGTTGTAAGGGGAGCCATTAGAAGTTACACCTTACAATGCCAGACACTTTGCACGCTGGCCTTGCGCAGCCAGACACTTTGAAGTTGGTAAAAATGTAAGCAAATTTACGTCATTTTATAAAGCGTAATTTTTTAATATGTTGTAAGGGGAGCCATTAGAAGTTACACCTCACAATGCCAAACATTTTGCACGCTGGCCTTGCGCAGCCAGACACTATGAAGTTGGTAAAAATGTAAGCAAATTTACGTCATTTTATAAAGCGTAATTTTTTAATATGTTGTAAGGGGAGCCATTAGAAGTTACACCTTACAATGCCAGACACTTTGCACGCTGGCCTTGCGCAGCCAGACACTTTGAAGTTGGTAAAAATGTAAGCAAATTTACGTCATTTTATAAAGCGTAATTTTTTAATATGTTGTAAGGGGGGCCATTAGAAGTTACACCTTACAGTGCCAGACACTTTGCACGCTGGCCTTGCGCAGCCAGACACTTTGAAGTTGGTAAAAATGTAAGCAAATTTACGTCATTTTATAAAGCGTAATTTTTTAATATGTTGCAAGGGGGGCCATTAGAAGTTACACCTTACAATGCCAGACACTTTGCACGCTGGCCTTGCGCAGCCAGACACTTTGAAGTTGGTAAAAATGTAAGGGTCATTCCATGTGGGGGGGGGGGGGAATCATCCCGGCCATGACACCCATCACTTCCGATTTTAATAAAATGTGCAGCAGTAGGAGACTTTTTGATGCTGATAACAAAAATACTACTTATATTGAGATAAGTGAAGGGGTTGAAAAGTCATGGCCCTTTAAATATTTTGCTTGGTGGCTCATTTGCCGCCATTTTGAATGACATATACATTTGTACAAATGGCTGTAACTCCTTAACAAGTAGTCGTGCAGCTTTTTTTTTTTATTTTGTTCATAATAGTGTAAGCTTTAATTTGAATTGGGTTTAATTGGTATATCCATTATACATTTTTTCCTGCGAGTGTTTTCTTTCAGTTTTTTGACTCAAAAAATAATAACAGAAAAACTTTAACAGAAAATTGCTCACAAAACTCCACTTTCGATTTCAACCAAATTATGTGCTCGGGTACCTTTAAGTATGTTTTAACACCAGATAACAAATATCGATGGGCCATTCATGTGTTTTTTTTTTTCAAAGAGAATTTTTTAATTTTCAGTCAAAAAAAAAGGAATGTCAAAAAAAAAAAAAAAAGAATCATTTCAAAATAATGTTTATCGCATTCTGTATTCCTTAATATTAAAATAACTCCCCCCCCCCCAAAAAAAAAAGTAAAAATCCGATATATGGCAATTGAGGAGACTGTTAACATTAATATAACCACCAAAATAAGAACAAGTAATGATTTATTAGTCAATAAAGGCATTTTGTTCTTTAGAGCCCTAGCACACTCGTTATACATTAAATGTGCTACCCAAAAATTAAAAAAGCAAGTGAATAACATTATTATTGAAAATACTTCATATAAATAATTAAATTGTGATAAAGACATCAGACTTATAAAAGAATATCTAATGTTGCAGAAGAGATAAGAGTGATGCACAAATTGCCAAGTGCAGAGATATAACAGCACATTTTAGTTTCTTAAGTATTTTATCAAAGATCATAGTTATTTTACTAAATCTAGATTTTTAGAACAGTTTTTTGATTGTTAAAACAGAAACGTACTTTAAACGTTCCACCTCTAAATAGTTATTCTTCATGTGTCATGAACTCGAAATGGTTTTTAGGACTTGTTTCTGAAATTCACATGAAAGAAGGTGATGTAGATATTAAGTTATTGCATCCACATGGCCCAGCAATATCTTACTTTTGGCCTGAACGGGAGAACTGTACTGTCCCTTTGAGTCACATTCTCTGTAATGTTGACGTCAGTACGAAAACTGGAAAGACGTATAAACTTAGTGAAAGTTCTAGTGCTTTAGTGCACACCAAGTGGACAAGATATGTTTCTGAACTTGGTAAACTCTAATTTTGAAAACTAGATGAACAAAAATTATTGCTATTAATTTATATGTATTTAATAAAATATGTGTTTCACTGTTCTAAAAAATCTGGATTTAGTAAAATATCTATGATCTTTAATGAAATACAAAAGAAATTAAAATGTGCTGTTATATCCTTGCACTTCGCAATTTGTGCATCACTCTTATCTCTTCTGCAACATTAGATATTCTTTTATAAGTCTGATGTCTTTATCACAATTTATATTATTTATATGAAGTATTTTCAATAATAATGTTATTCACTTGCTTTTTTAATTTTTGAGTAGCACATTTAATGTATAACGAGTGTGCTAGGGCTCTAAAGAACGAAATGCCTTTATTGACTAATAAATCATTACTTGTTCTTATTTTGGTGGTTATATTAATGTTGAAAGTCTCCTCAATTGCCATATATCGGATTTTTACTTTCTTTTTTTTGGGGGGGGGGAGTAATTGTCATATTGTGGAATACAGAATGCGATAAACATCATTTTGAAATGATTCCTTTTTTTTGACTGAAAATTAAAAAATTCTGTTTGAAAAAAAAAAAAAAAAAACACATGAATGACCCATCGAGATTTTTTATCTGGTGTTAAAACATACTTAAAGATACCCGAGCACATAATTTGGTTGAAATCGAAGGTGGAGTTTTGTGAGTAATTTTCTGTTAAAGTTCCTTAATTTTTGAGTCAAAAAACTGAAAGAAAACACTCGCAGGAAAAAATTTATAATAGGTATACCCAGTGGCGTACATAGCACACCCGCTAACCCCGCGGTGCGGGGGGGGGGCGCCAGAGGCATGGGAGCGCATTCTGAAAAAATAACACAAAAATACTTTTTTTCCCCGTATTCAATGTCAATTCCAGGTGTTCCGAATGAAATCTGCATCTGCATCGATAGGTCACATATGATGCATAACGTAATGATTTCACCACCCACCCTGCCTTCTCCTGCATAACATATGCCCCCTGTCCAACCTTTAATGAAACTTGGAGTATAATTATTGTAAGATATCCTGGTATTTTCTAGTAAGATTTCAATGTGGCAACTGTATAGTGTTTATTACCTTTCCTGAATTCTGCTTTTTCATTGCAATTACAATTTTCATTACTTTATATTTTGAAATAAACTTGATTTTAAATATCAGAATACTCTTCAACGAAGTCTTATTATAGCTTTTAATTTTTTGCCATAAATCTAAGATAGGGCATACTTATAAATCTTACGGGGGGGGGGTGCGCCGAAGTCTATGTACGCTACTGGGTATACCAATTAAACTCGATTCAAATTAAAGCTTACACTATTATGAACAAAATAAAAAAAAAATGAAAGCTCTACGACTATTTGTTAAGGAGTTACAGCCGTTTGTACAAATGTATATGTCATTCAAAATGGCGGCAAATGAGCCACCAAGCAAAATATTTAAAGGGCCATAACTTTTCAACCCCTTCACTTATCTCAATATAAGTAGTAGTTTTGTTATCAGCATCAAAAAGTCTCCAACTGCTGCACATTTTATTAAAATCGGAGGTGGTGGGTGTCATGGCCGGGATGATTTCCCCCCCACATGGAATGACCCTTACATTTTTACCAACTTCAAAGTGTCTGGCTGCGCAAGGCCAACGTGCAAAGTGTCTGGCATTGTAAGGTGTAACTTCTAATGGCCCCCCCCTTACAACATATTAAAAAATTACGCTTTATAAAATGACGTAAATTTGCTTACATTTTTACCAACTTTAAAGTGTCTGGCTGCGCAAGGCCAGCATGCAAAGTGTCTGGCATTGTAAGGTGTAACTTCTAATGGCCCCCCTTACAACATATTAAAAAATTACGCTTTATTAAATGACGTAAATTTGCTTACATTTTTACCAACTTCAAAGTGTCTGGCTGCGCAAGGCCAGCGTGCAAAGTGTCTGGCACTGTAAGGTGTAACTTCTAATGGTCCCCCTTACAACATATTAAAAAATTACGCTTTATAAAATGACGTAAATTTGCTTACATTTTTACCAACTTCAAAGTGTCTGGCTGCGCAAGGCCAGCGTGCAAAGTGTCTGGCACTGCAAGGTTTAACTTCTAATAGTACGCCTTACAACATATTAAAAAATTACGCTTTATACTATGACGTTTCTGGGCAGCAATTTTACGTATCTTTGCTACCTGTTTCCCGCCAAAGCCAGCGCGACTCAGCTTAACGAATAGCGAACCGTTCGTACATGCTGTGGCGTGCTTACGCAGAAAAATTTCGTGCCTTTATAAAATGACGTAGGTCTGGCACTCATGGGCTCTCGCTCTATAGGCAAACGTCACGCTGACGTCACGATGTTTTTATCACGAAACGTTCTAATGTAATTCACTTTCAGTAGCGATTGCAATTTGCGATCGCCTGTTTCACTTGAATTCCTTCCTAAAATAAAACTTTTCTCTCTTTACCTAAGGAACTGACTATTTTTTTCATGTATGGGGGTGATTCTCTCTAAACTCTGCAAACTGGATAATCCTGTTTGGGCTAGATATTTTAACTATGTTTTTTAATTTTGCATTTTATTTATTTATTTTTTTTTCATTTTTTTTATATCAGGATGGGGGGGGGTCTCTTTTATTTGTTTAGCGAATTATTTTTAATTGTAACGGAACTGCTACTGTGCTTATAAATGTGCTTCCACTGAGCCCCACTAGAAGCGGGTTGGTGATCGAGCCGCCGAAAGCAGTGAGGTAGCCTCCGCAGGCGAGGGAAACGAGCAGACGGCGGAGCCCCCTAGTTTCACAAAAAATATAGTAGAGTTGTTCTATTTTCAGATATTAATTTCCAAATTTGTGTAGTGCTGTTATGTTCTTTTAAACATTACTTCTAAGTATTAGAGTATGGGAATGGGACCGCCAAGGGACTGTTTATTTATTTATTTATTCATTTGGACTTCGATAACTTCTAGGGGGAAAAAATAATAAATTGTGCTGCAAAGTTTTAGTGCTTTATTTGAATCAAGAGCGCTAATTATTTTATTACATTTTATTATTTTTAAAATACTCGGTCCGGACAGCCAATTACGAGTTTACAGAGAAACGCCCTTAAGTCATTTGTTTGTGCAACATTTGTGAGAAACTAACTCTTTTTCTCCCTCTCCGCACATGAGACATTATCGTAAGATACAGTGGTCCACGTGTCCACGATATCTGGAAAACACACCGTTCAGGATCTTATTTTCCAAGATGAAAAAAAAAGCCTTTAAGTTATAGCGCAATAAAACTCGATTCCTGTAAGCACGATTCAGTACTTAAATGCCGCCGTAATCCATCTGCGGCAACATTTTATGTGAGTAAAGCTAAGAGCTACCGATTTTATGACTTGCTTCGCGACTGCTGAAAAAGGGGGGTAGTTTTGCATTTGCAAGACTCGGACGACTTCGTTTTCCGAACGACAATTCGACAAAAGAGCGAAATTTTGTTTGCTTTCGTAAAATCAATTCTATAAAGATATTATTTGTAAAAATGCATAAAGATTTCACTGCATCTTAAAATTTGTTAGAGATTTGCATGGAGATTTAGATCTTTCTTTCCAACTTTTTATCTGTTTTTGAATAAACATGTTTCTAAATTATTGCCATGGCTAGTGTTAAGTCAGAAGAAAAGAAGGGGGGAGGGGAGTAAAGGGATTTTTTTTCAGATCGGTCAATTTTGAAGAGAATAAACCGTTTATTACAATAAAAAAGAATCTAATGAACAGAACTACATAGCAGGGCCGTATTTAAGGGGTGGGTTTTTAGGGTTCAAACACCCCCCCCCCTCCGAAATGTTTCAGAACTTTTACAAAAATGCTTTTCAGAGTTTCTCGCTTCAAAAATATATTATTGTTATTTTATTTTGATTTTGTTATTCAGTTATTCCATAGAAGTGTCAACCTCAGCCGAAGGGGAAAAAAAATACTGAAGTGAAAAAAGTATCAAAAAATAAATAAATATATAAATAAATAAAAATCAAACAACATAAGAAGTTTAAAAAAATTGAAAAAGTATTGTAATTATCACTGAGGTTAGCCATAATAAATAGTTTGTAGCGTGTTTACTGCTTGTTATTCGATGGTTACGTTTCACACGCCATCTTGAGTAAAAGTGAAACTTAAAACTAAAAAATATTAAGATTTAATAAATGTGTTTTATGTTTTTTAAAAGCCTACTTTACTCATTTTTCAAATATATCATTCAATTTTTAACACTTGCTTAACTTTGAGAAATTTTTGCCTTACAACATGAGCATTAATTTTCAATGTTGCAAAAATGTTACATTAGTCACGCTGCCCTTTTGGTTGCAAAAATATCTACTGTCAGTAATTTTGTTTTAAATTCTTAGCAGAAATGAAACATAGATACTATGTACATTGTAAATCCACTAGCATAACTAAAAAATATTTTTTATCCTTTAAGTTACAAGTAAAAACAGTTACAAAATCAGCTCTGAATGTTACGTTAGTCACTATGGAATGACTCTTCAGGCAACTAGAAAAACTTCCCAAATTTGAGCCTTTGGCTCAAATTTGGGACTCATGGCCAAATTTGAGCTTGTTTCCCTTTGGTTTATTTTAGGCTGATCTTTTGGCATATTTGTTTCTCTTGTTTATTTATTCTCTCTTTTTGTAAGTGACAATTTTTAGTGCAGTGTCAACTATTAGTGCGGCTTAAGGCACCTCGGAGTAAATTAATGGGGAAGGAGTTCCTTTTCAATTTTTTGAATGAAATTCCAGTATTTCCGAACGATAAAAAACCAGCTTGCACGCATGTCATGCGTACATAGTATCCAATGAGAAGGAACATAAGTCGACATTAAAACAGTTTTACAATTTACAAAAAGAATAAATAATCTCAGTGCTGCAGTATTGTCTTCAAATTTCCCGAAATGTCAACTAAACTTGCCGAATAAGGACATTTTTGGGAGGTCATAGTGACCCTCATCTTGCCTCCTGGTGAAGGTGTCAACTACTGGTGGTTTAATTTATACGCTTCATTATTATTCAAAGTAACGAAATTATCCAAAACGAAGCTTTGTATGTCGTAATGTTAATTAAAAAAATGTGTGCAAACGCACGTATGGAAGGTACACAAAGGAACCTGCACAATTTTTGAAAGCACCGTTTTTCACAAAGTAAATAGATTTACGGTGTCATAAAAAAAAGACTCGTGTCGTTTTTTTATTATGCTAATTGTTGACATTCATCATGTTGCGTGGTGGTACTTTGCAAATTGTCAGGTCAATAAATAAGCATACAGGCCCACATTCAGGGGCATAAAAATAAATAAGTGTAGTTGTCAGAGTTGGGATTCAAAAATGGTATTGAATGCAGAAGAAGGCAATCTATTTTTAAATATTATACTCAGGACTAAAAATCAAAGAAAAAACCATACGTGTACATTCTTTAGAAAATATTTTCAGACGCAAACGGTCTGAATTGAAGGGGCAAGTGGATAAAGGTGATATGTGACAATTTTGGAAAAACATACTTTTTACCATGGATGAAGGTGAAAAAGTAATAAATTTTTTTTGAAAACTTTTTCTAGAAATGAAAAAAATGCTCACATATTACCTTATTCATTCACGCGCCTTTTCTATTGTGTTTGTGAATGAACACAATTGAACACACACCAATGTGAATTTGTGTACATCGGAGAAATTCAAATGTCACATATCACCTTTATCCTCTTGCCCCTTCAATTCTGATTTGTTTTTTAAAAGGTCAGTTGGAGTAAAGGGAAACAGAATTTCGTTGTTTTATCTTTTATCCTTCCTTTGACTTTGCATGAAGTCAGAGATACCTACAACTTCGTGCAATGTATCCAAGACTACTCTCTGACAGTAGCTGGGTGTGAAAGATAGGCCTTCATGACTGTTTGTTATTAGTGAATGAACGAGTGAAGTTTGTTTTTCTCAGACTATGGGGTAACTGGACACACTCGTTTGTTACTTTTTTATTTCTTGCGGCTCTATTTATAACGTTTTTTTGTCTTTTTTGTTTTTGTTATTTATAATTGATAGCTAATTTATACATTGTCAAAAATATCAATAGCCCGATGGTTTCAAGCGCTTTTTATGCAGTCAACTTTGAATTACTGTTGTCTTTAATTAAAAGTCAGACAATATCCAACCAAACCAGAATGTGCCAGCACTATTTTCTTTAAGGGGGTATCACACGCAGAAAATTTCGTCCAACCTAACTCCCAATTAAACCACAACTTTTACTTTCCAGTCAACTTCGGCTGGAAAACATCCATGTGCTATGTTATTTCTGGCAAGTAGTTGAATGAAAAGTTGAAGTTTCGGTTGAATTTGTAGTTAAATTGAACAAATTTTCCTATATGTGATACCCCTTTTAGTTTTCATATAAAAGGGTTGGACTAAACTGTTGAAAATGTGAATTTAAGGGGTTATTTTTGCAAAAGTTTCTCATGGAAATTTTTTTTTCAAAAAATTGCTCCACTAATAGGTCTAGCCCCCTGCTTTAAATGGCCTCGTTGACATACCATGCTATTTATTGAAGCAACATTGCATTATTATGACACAAATATTTTTCGGAAATATTTTTCGGCTTTTATCGGATGACTCTTCATCCTAAAGCTCACACCTCTTGCATTGAAAAAGAGGCTCCTTGTAGCCTCGAAACACGTGTCTGCAGTATACCTGCATATTTGTGCATCTCTAACGTTGGAATAAACTTCACAAATACTATTGTTTAAAAAATAATATACTATTTTAGAGACTGTTTTCTGCCTGAGGCGACTATTTTGAAGGCTATTTTTATATCGTAGACTATTAAAGCTACTATTTTTGATAGCAGAGCTCTATGGCAGCCCTGTGAATCAGAATATTAATTCGGAATGCTGTTAATAGTTAACTGATAGTTTTTAAAAAAGTATTTAACAAAAACAGGAAACATATTGGGAACAATATTTCAGAACTTTTTTTTGCTATTCAATGTTGAAAAAAAAAACTATATATGCAGAAAATTCAATTAAATTTGCCAAGAGTCAACTATTTTATGCAATTTTTTTCAGTACTAAAGATATACTTTTTTTTGAACAGTACAATTATAGCTTATTTCTCTTTAACTTTCTATTGTCCTAATAGTACAGCAAAACTGGCATCACTTCTCTCCTAAAAACTAACTGAAATATAAGAATTTTGTTCGTAATTATTACCGCTAATGCATCCAAAATCTATACCTTCTATGGGGACAGGGGTCACAACAGTACCAACATGTAGATAAAATACTGGACTACAACTGGCAATATGTGTTACAACAATGGAGGTTTCCGACCTCCGAATCCCATTTGCTACTCGTCGGGTTTCAAGTGTTGCTAACTGTTAGAGCTTTTAAAAATCAAACACACTACTGAGTTACTTTATTTTTACTAACTCTCCCTTTGATCTACATTAATAGTATTCACCAAAAATAAAAAAATTCTAAAAGAGTACAAACTCACGTAACCTCTCTCAATAATGTATTCAATATGCTATGTTTAAAAAAAAGTTACAATCTTGCAAAAGAAAATAACTATTTTTACCACTGTGGCAAAAAGTGACAAAATATTTTTTTTACCAGGACCGGTTTTTGCCAGTTTTTTCCGGTACTTTTTAACCTTCAACAAAAGAGTGCCAATCCTTAAAACCCACAAACATTTTTTTGCTGCATCTTCAATAAATTTACTTTTTAACCCATTTATGTCCAAGTTTTTTTAACATTTTTTAAAAATTTTTATCAGCTTAAAACTCTTACTTGAAATGGTTTACATTCATTTTAGGCTGAAAATAGTTCGTCGTCGGCATATTTATTAAGTTATTTAACGTCCTGTTTATGGGATATTTTGCAGATATGTGAGCAGAATACGACCTTACTTGACTTTACTTTTGCAAAGTAACATTACAGAATGCATATATGATCAATTTTAAGCAAATCATTTTAAAATAGTTTAATTTTACGAAAAATAAATTCGCAAAAAAAACTTACTTTCTGTTGCTACCCATGCTGGATCGTTGCTTGAATGATTTGTCTGAAAATAGCTATCAATAAATAAACTCTGATGTCCAAATAGTGGCTCTAGGTTTTCTCAAGAAGAAGGACTATTTAACTTGTGAAAAACAGCTTTAGTAAAATGATATACCCATTACAGGTTTTTGTATGTAGTAACTAACAAGCGTCCCGTTTTTAGGTTACTGGGCATAAATGGGTTAAAGCCTAGTACTTAAATTTGAACACCTTAAATATTTCTTTTAAAGAATAGAATGAATGTATATTCATCCATCATAAATTTGTCATTGTTTGAATTTTATTTTATTGCCTTATATGTCATCAACGATGAATGATTCAATTTACAGATTGATTTATGAGAACTTCATGCTAGAAGCATAAAACAATCCACCAACTTCTTGGCTTCTTCCCAAGTAATTTCTCGCTCTACTAGAATGTGGATTTAAAAAAGACAAGCCGAAAGAACTTTAAATACGTGAAAAGAGTGGAATTTTTGAAAAGAACATCGCATGCACTAAACCTCTAAAATCGATCGACTTAGGAGTAAGATTTTTTCCGGTGTTGCTAAGAACTTAAAACGAAGTTCAGAAACGATTTTAGTTCCTTAACCTCGTATTAATGAAGCACGTTTCCAAATTTATTTTACGTCAACATTTTATTTTTATTCTCCTGCTTTTTTTTTTTTTTTTTTTTTTCATCTTATTTTTCCACTTCTAAATCTTCAAAGTAAAAGTATCTGCAAAATAGTCATTTTTGAATGCTAAACTGTTCTTTACTCCATTTCTACTAAAAAAAGTGCCAGAAAGTTTTAAACGCAAATACCTATTTCGTATGATCTTTCGAAAAAACAGTTTACTAGGGTTATCATAAACACAGAGGGGTTAAAGCCAGAAAATGTTGAAAAGAAAAGTACCAATATTTCATTTTTGCAAAACATCATATGATTCAATTTAATTATTTGCAACAACTTTCTTACGTAACCATAAATCCTGATGTATTTCGGTTTTACCATTCGCTCCAACTCCTACATGCAAAAAAGAAAAAAAAAATTTTTAATTGATAATTTACTTAAATGGAGAAAATTCGCAAAAAACCTAGTGTTTGACAAGTTTCAAAATCTTAAAATTTACCATTAAGTATAGCCTTGAAATTGATTTGTAAACTTCGTTGACAATCAGCTAAAAATTAATAATAATAATAATAAAATTATTATTATTCTTTTGCAACAGTTGAAAAGTAGGTATGTGCAGTTACTTCTGACCGACTGTTTGGTGTATAATTTTTTTATCCACTTGCAAATTCTGTGCTTAGCAATGTGTTATCGGCTCATTTGAATTTTATATTTCATCGAGAAAAATGTAGATTGTACAAAACAATCAGACATCCATTAAATAAATTACTTCAAAAAAATCGCTATGGGTTTTGTGAAACGCAAACAGCTTTTGAAAAGTTAATAGTTTGATATCTAAACTTATCTTAAAATTTATATTTGTTTACATTTTATGTTACAGTACTTGACCCATAAAAGCCCCATATTATGAATAGAAATAATGAGTAAAATTCAACTTAAAATCACTCGTTGAAAAACAATTATATTTTTCTGAGAGTTGTTACTTTAAAAGTAGAAAACGGAGTGCATTTTTTTAAACTTCAATTCTGAGTTCTCTTCTCTATCACAAACGTATACTCATCGCATACTAAAGTCTCTACACTAAAAAATGAACGCTGTTTTCACAGTATAATACAGCTAATTTTATTGCAATAAACTGTAAAATTTTCTAATTTTACAATAATAAACTAAAATTTCTAATTTTACAGAAATAAACTGCAAATTGCTAATTTCAGTTTATTACCGTGAATTTTACAGTTTTAAACGAACTTGCTCCCAGTATTATGCTGTTGTTTTTACAGTACAATACAATTACATTTTACAGCAATAAACTGTAAAATTCTAGCTTTACAGTACGAAACTGTAAAATTGCTAGTTTTACAGTTTATTACTGTGCATTTTCCAGTTTTAAATTGGAACCTCGTCTACCAGTATTATACTGTAAAAAGAACAGTACATTTTTTGCTGTGTACCTGTGCGTGTTCTTTTGTCATTGATTGAATGGAAACTCTGAGAAAATAGAATGCATGATGAAATCCTGAGTTTCTGAAACGTCAGTTAATCTCTTAACATCAGCGACAGCGGTTAAGACTAGAAACACGAAACTTCAGGATGAAATACAAGCGGATGTAAATACACCTGTTACCCCGAAACCGGACAAAACTCTGAGTGAAAGTCATTGATAAATTTTAGGATTATAGATAAAAACCCAGAAAAAAATCAATGTGATAAAAATTGTTCTGTGACAGTTTGGCTTAAGTTGAGTGGTAAGTCAAAATGAGATTAAATCTAAAGTTATAAAATATTTCATCACGTTAGGAAAAATATTTTTATACTAGGAATATTATTATTGCAGTGTTCACTTCATTTCGAAGAAAAGATTTTTAAAAAATGGACGAAATATTTGTCTACAGGCTCAGTAATAGTACAGTTCAATCTGCTTCCAACGAAAATTCTTTTTCTCCGAAATTATCTTTATGACGAATGTTTTAATGAAAACACAGCACTAACATATGCGCCCGCAGAATCATACGCAGAGGCTGAACTCAAACTAAAAAAAAAAAACATTTTACAACGAAAAGGAACAAAAAAAAATGTTTTTACTGAACAAATTTGCAAAAAAATTAAAAATATCACTATCACTACAAAAAAAAAAATGAGTAAAAGCAATTTTTGTTCGTTGAAAAATCAGCAAAATTTTTTTTTCTAAAAAATTAGCAAAACAAGCTCTTTTACAAAAAAAAAAAAAGTAAAAAGTTTTTTTATGAAGAAAAAATCATTAAAAAAATCATCAAAATTCTTTAGCAAAAATCCAGGGGGTGCAAGTGCACCCCCTTCACCTCCTGCCGGCTCCCATGAGTAATACTAAGACTTTTATTCCCCCTATAGGGGCACATACGAACAATTGAAGGCGATTTTAAAAAATACCATGAAGTACAGAAATATATATATTTTGTAAGAATTCGAAAAATTTCGTGACACAAAGAAAAGAATCTTCAATCAAGGAAACATAGATAATATATCTTGAAAAATAAAGCGTTACATGCGTTTACGTAAACGAATGATTTATTCTTAACATCACAGAAATGAATTGAAAACATACAACATCACCTTGAAAAGAAAATGCTAAAATATTAAATAGGGCTCTATTTTAAGAAAAATTTAAGTCCGACACATATTCCCCTAATTATATCATGGGTTTCAGTTAAAATAACACATATTTTTAAAGTAGCCATTAAAATGAATAGATTTCTTTATAATTCAATTTTCGCCCGCATTTATAAATTCATTACTATCATTTAATTGATACAGGTAATTAATTTACGCAAAATGCTTGAAAAGTAGCACCGATAGTAACACCCAAGTAAATTGGATTTGAACATTGCAACATAATTTAATCAAACGATTTTTTTTCTCTTCACAACTTAATACCTTACTCTCTCCAGATTTATTAAGATGACTAACGCCTACGTTGCTGCGGAACACCGGAAAAGCATTATAAGTAAGAGCAAAACAAAGATCCTTTAATTTAATCTAATTTTTCAATTTGTTACCAAATGCGTAGGCAGCACTGTTAAGTACTCTTTCTTTACTTTAATAACGAATCATGCGGTTTAATCTCAACGATTCCGAAGAACAAGAGACGTTCTTAGGTCTTCGTCGAAGGGCATTTAAGTGGAGTTTTTCCGAAGTTCTCTTCACAGACTTCTAGCAGGTGTGTGTGTGTGTGTGTATTTTTTTTTTTTTTTTTTTTGCATCGAAAGGAAGAAAGATTAAGTGAAAAGAAAAAAAAAAGAAAAGTTGTACATCACTGGTGATGGACCCCGGGAAGAATAATGTCGTTTAAAGTTATGAGGCTTTATTTGTCGCATGCCAAGGTGAACACCGAATATTTATGATAGTAGGGGGGAAAAATATTTATCGAATACTGTCAAGTTGAATGTGATATTTTTTTTTTTTTTTTGTACATTTGCTTCATTGAAATATTGCAGGAAAATGTATTTAAACTTGGCAAATACTAACTAAAGCATTTCAATTTAAATGTGGGTTTTTTACTTCTTTTTTGTGAATATGTTTTCAAGAAAATACTGCGGGAAAATATTCAAATTTGCAAGGATAAAAATGTTTTGGGGTTAGTTTAACACATTTTATTTTTCTTTTGCCACTTAGGGGCAGGACTGCCGAGTCTGAGGGAAAACATCTACTCCTACAATTTTAGAACCTTCGACTCCGACTCGTATTCCTGCTTCTGACTAATTTATTCCAAAATGACTCCGACTCCGCAGTCCTGGTAGAGTTTCGGACTCGAAGGGAAATTGACAGACTCCAACTCTTAGAATTTTAAACTGCTCGACTCCCGATTCCGACTCCTTCACCTCGAAATAAGTCTGACTCCTACTCTGCAACTCTGCCTCCACAGGCATGCCATTGTCACGCGTTGGAGAATCACGCACAAAAAAAGAAACAAGAAGTTCTGTCAAGAACTAAACGAGCCTACTTTCCCGTACATCGACATCGGCATTCTCGCATCTGATCATTATTCTCTTGATTATCTGAGACTTAAAATTATGTCAAACATACCTTTTTAGCACTTAGAGCTGATTTCGAAAAGCAAAATATACCCCTTTCATCAGATGAAATAGACACGTAAAAAGTAATTAACGAATAAATAAAGTTTTGTCGCACCTTTTAAAGAGTGTAACTGTTACAGTTCCTCCGTAGAAAAAATCCTCCATCGTTTTCAAAAAAAAAAAAAATAATAATAATAATAATAATAAAATAAATAAATAAATAAATAAATAAATAAAAGTACAAAGAGCATCAAAACACATTTTATCAAAGAAAGAAAAAAAAAAGAAAAAAAAACTCGTCCGTTAATAAAATGTCTCGAATTTCACTTTTAATCTGTTGCCAGTTGTTAAATATAAATAAAGAATAAAATGTTCTCGTGAATGAAAAATTTTTGTTACAAAAAAAACATCGTCTGCCAAAATAAAATAAAATAATAATAATAATAAATAAAATAAAACATGAATAAATAAACAAAAAATCGTCTGCACAGTCAGTCATTTTTTTTCTGAGCCTGCATTTCCGCCATGTTTGCGGAGTTGGAGTCGGAATCAGAGTCCTCACAGAAGATTACTCAGAAAAGTACGTTACAAACATTATTTATCAAAACCATTTTCTTACAAAGTTAGTTTGAAGGAAATCCGACTTTAAGTTCAGGATCAACATTCAACTTAAATTCCCCGTAGACGCTAATGTTAATTTTTTTTCTGAACGGTTCAATATTGAACGAAAAATGGTTCAAATCAAAAAGCGAAATATGGGAATGTATGGGAAAGCCTCTCCGAGATCTTTCAAACAAAAAAAAGTTTATTCCATTCGGACGGTTCACTCAAAAGTTATTAGGTGGGGAAAGGTTGCTTGAACGGTTCAATGTTGAACGAAAAAGTGTTCAAATTGAAAATTTAAATACGGTAATGAAGTATCCTTGCTGAGATCCTTCGAACAAAAAAAAGTTTATTTAAATCGGACTGTTCACTCAAAAGATATTAGGGGTAACAGCTTGTTTGAGCGGTTCAATGTTGAACGAAAAATTGTTCAAATCGGAAATGTAAACACGGGAATGAAGTACCCTTGAAAAGTTCTTTCCAACAAAAAAAAGTTTGTTCAAATCGGACTGTTCATTAAAAAGTTAGTATCGCGGGACCGGTTGTTTGAACGGCTCAAAGTTGAACCAAAAATTGTTCAAATCAAAAAATCAAAGATGGGAATGAGCTGTACTCGCCGAGATCTTTCCAACAAAAAAAAGTTTGTCGAAATCGGAATGTTCATTCAAAAGTTATTAGGGGGGGACAGACAGACCGACCGACCGACCGACCGACACACAAATTCCCCATCTCAATACCCTACTTTCAAATTTTTAATTTTTCGATATTCATTTTACCTTTTTATTTTTTTAACTTGGCGATATTTTTTGGACTTGGCGATATTTTTTTAACTTGGCGATATTTTTTGGACTTGGCGATATTTTTAGATGCATTAAGCTACTTTTAATACTTTTTTCGTCTTTCTTTCATTTTTAACGGGAAAGTAGGCTAAAAAAAGACCGGATTTCAAGGTATTTTGGCATCAGTCTTGTCTTTGTTTTTCGTATTCAACACTTACTGCTCCTCTGGTAGGTTAACTTCCGACATTGACACTGTTTCCCTCTTTTTCTGGTACAATAGGAAAGGGAAATTGATACAGAATTGGGAGTTGGGTTTCTTTTGAAGTCTTCTTGCAAAAATCACCCAAGTCAATAATTCAATTAATCGACTCAATTAGTTTTCTTACAAAAATCAAAGTTTCGTGAGTCATCACGCGTGGAGAACGGTTCCTCTTTTCATTGGAATTCCTCTTGTTCGGGGTAGAGCAACTATTTTTTTTTTTTTTTGAGAATGTAAATGAACCGCCAAAATAAATTCCCAGACAACAATCTTCCGAGTTCATTCTGCTGATCCTATCAAAACAATGTACGTTAAACAAAAGCAAAATAAGCCTTGAAAGGAAATTTCAGGGAGAAAATGATTGTTGGGTAATTCCATGTAAATGTCAACCTAGACATGGTTTTTTCATCTTTCAATACATATATCTTGTGATACATCATTTTAAAGATAATTTTTCAAATTTTTAGAATTCAACATAAGTTTTCACAAAATATTACTCCAAACCCCTGAAAAATGGCTGTAAAGATCACATATGCAGTTACCCAAAACATCGCATATTTTTCTAACTTTTCACATTCATATACAATTAAAAAAAATGCAAATAATGATGAATTTTTTTTTAATTATTGAAGAATGATTCTTTTGCTTTACAGAAATGTATATATTTTTTTGTGTTGTCATAAAATGAATATTGCAAAGTTAATGGGTATTCAGTCTGGTTTACTTGTTATGTTAGTCACAAAAACATGAATTAATTCAGTTATTCCCTTCTAGAAAGAATTTTTTTTATATTTTTTCCCCTGATCTCTTCTATGGGATGGGTACAGTTAGATTGATAAGATTGTTCATAAAGAATTTCCTTTTTTCTGGCCATAGGACTTGTGACTAACATAACATCACTGTGTGTGACTAACATAACACGACTCTTTAAGAAATACTTAAATCTTAAGTAAACAATTTATTTTAGAAACAAATTAATCTATCGAACATTTTATTTTAAAGAAATTAGTGTGACCATATATACTACAGTAATTTATTTTAAAAACAGTTCTTTTAATAGTAAACTTGGAGTCGAAATTTTAGGCTGTAATTTGCGACGCAAGTAAGCATTCGGCATACGAAGTCAACATCTTCAATGAAAGAATTTTAAATTATTTTATAGCTATATGCGGGATCGCTGTGCAATTAGTTTTTCTATGAACATATGGAGCTGCTGCTCACTTTAAAAACATATATGACCCTAACTGCCTCCAGCATCTACAGGTCATGGAGTTTTATGAAATTAGGTTATGGAAAGTGCCCACATGTATAGCACAACGTGTGGAGCAGCGTTTTACATGGGCAAACTTCGGAAATTATGCAAAGAAATTACTTCAGCAATAAAAAAAAAACAAGAATTGAAGGGTGCTGCTTATTTTTGAGTGAAAGTGACTAGGCTGAAAAGAAAGAGCTAGACTTGTTGTTTGAAAATGGGAATCCCCATATAAGTTTTTCGGTAATAATGATATGCTGTAAATATGGAGAAATTTAAAATTTGTTTATAAAAAATACAGGGAATGATATCCCAAGAAAAGAAAAATTTTTTTTTAAGAAATTGTGTAGAAGACGAAGCTGCTGATGATTTTGAAGTAGATTCTCCCGGACTGTTCCGAGATACAAAAACTAAGACAGTGGGTAATTTTATTGTGGTGGTATTTATCTCTTGTAAAGTTAAAAAGAAACATGGTAGGCAAGTTTTAAACATGAATAAAAATGATTATAAAGTTCTCTTCGAGAGAAAAAGCTCTGAGGCAACCTTTGTGTTTCCCACAAATGAGAACAAATTTTGGATTTAAGGAATTCAAATTTCGAAAGTCTTGTCGCAAACATCTGTAAATTCCCGCAGACATTATTACATTAAATACAAAATTGAACTGGAAATTTTGTTTACAGGTAAACATGCGTGTTAATCTTCAATAAAATCTTGTTTGCATTCTAATATTTGTATTAATATTACCTGTAATACACTTAAAGTTAAATGTGTAATCGTGCGTTATGTTAGTCACGTTATGTTAGTCACAGGCAAGTTTTATTAAAGTACTACTTTTTGCAATATTATTTAAAATATATGTCATATTTAAAATTATTAATGTGAAAACAACATTTCACATAGACACTATCACGGGAAAAATAACAATTTTAGGGTTTAGTTTTAGAGAATTGTGTTGATGAATTTGGTACAAAATTTTGAGGGTTGCAAATCTGTTATGTTAGTCACGTTGATCAAAATGTCCCCTAACTCCCAAAAATGAAAGTAATAATATTATTTTTTTTATATTAACTTGAACAACTCATCTATGCGGAGAAGAATAACACCTTGTTTTTGGTATTGTAACAAAATCAAGGCTCACACACAGAAAATAAGATTAAAAATTTATTCTAAATGTTATGTTAGTCACGATGGAATTACCCTGTTACAGTTTTTTGAAATGAGACTTTCTCGAAATTCATCTATGGGTTTGGGTGATATAAGTAGTAAATCGGCATTATTTTTTAAAACCTCGGAAAAGAGCAAAAATACAGTATTTCTTTTCATATTGTTATGCATTGTGATTACATTATCGTACAAATATACGTACATACCCCCCCCCCCCCGCAATGTTTTCTTTAAAACTCTTCTTCAATGTCCAACTGTGATGCTGCATCTGTCAACAAGTGCAGAATATCTTCAGAAGAATTTCTAACTCTTTAGAAATATTAACCTTTTGGATCCGGGCTGTTCATATA
Organism: Uloborus plumipes; assembly: GCA_038373865.1. NCBI lineage: Eukaryota > Metazoa > Arthropoda > Arachnida > Araneae > Uloboridae > Uloborus > Uloborus plumipes. The sequence goes on from JAXGGA010010155.1 coordinate 29,582, forward strand.
GACATTTTTCTTTCGACCCAGGTAATACGACAGTTGAGCCACAGATTTCTTTTCCATTGAAAGAAGAAGGTATAAACTGTCGTACCAGACGTATGAAACCTTGAAAAAATCCCCGGCTCCAAAGGGTTCGAGGGAAAATTTCAACCCCGTCCTCTAAAGAAAAAAGACTTGGTACAACATGTGTACCGCCCGGTTCCTAAAGGTTAAAAAATAGCGGCGGATTTACTATGACGAAACTGCCGCAATTGCGAGGGCCTACTCACAACACTGAGGTCCTGAAGAGGATCATTATGCCTGTTTTCTAAGGTTTTTATTTCAAAAGTGATGTACTCTGCATTCCCAAAAATTACAATGCGATGAACCCTCACCAAGGCCTGTCATTTCAAGTTTTTTCATGGGAGGGGGGGGGGGGGTTAAAGGGTGCAAATACAATGAAATTGATCCCCCCCCCCCTTGAACCACCTAATGACGGGCCTGCTTCACACTTAACCTCACAATAATTAAATTCGCCTTTTTGTTCAAAAAGGTTTTATTCCGGTGAGATTATTCTTTTTTAAAAAATTTTGCAGAAAGACATGGGTTGTTTAGAAACCGAAATTATCTCTCGCAAAAAAAGCTACCTGTGCAGATTTAAAAAAAAAAGAAATAAACGAAAACCTAAATTTTGAAAAAAAAATTATAGGCTTTTTTGAAATTTGCTGTTTTTTTCATGCTTGTCAAAAAAAGAAGTCTCATTTTATGAATAAGAAACAGAAGTGGCCAGAAAAACACAATGCGATGTTTTCCCAAATGTTTATGAAAGTGTACGTACCTGCTGGTCCTTAGGAACGACTCCGGTCCAGATCGAAATGATTTTTTGCACAATTATAGCGCTTGAAATCAGCCGTCATCCGGGAATTCACGTCAACGGATACATTCTTTTTATATGCCCCTAATGGAATAAAAAAATTAATTTAAACTACCATTAGTGGGCAAAAAATTTACAAATTATGTAGTCGTTCAAAGAGCTAATGTTCTCATGGTCGTTTTGACATTTAGTAGTCTAAATTGATTCAGCCTTTCAGTGAGTTTTTATGGTATGAATTTTTTTTTTTTTTTTTTTTTTGGTAGCGCAAAAAGGTAAAAAGGCTGAAAGAATTCTAATTCCTTATGGACCAAGCGCAGATCTAGAGGAGAGTTCGTGGAAGTTATCTCCCGCATTCGAACAAATATAGCCAAGAGGTGTGCGTTTTGGGGACTCATACATGGTGCGCAAGAAATGACTCACTTTGAATACCAAATTGAATATCCTTCGCATTCCATGTGAATACCAAAACACTATTTACAATTATAAATAAAAATGTTCGCAATTTGCGTTACATAGTTACATACGATATTGAATCACTTTGTTGCAAAAATAAAATGGTCGAAAAAGCTATCTTGAAATTCTAAACATTTATGACGCTTCTACTTGAAGCTCTGCATACAGTTCCTATTGAATTCAGGAGGCCATAGTGCTGCGATTCCTTAGTAGATAGCAAAAACTTACGTTGGTAGATTTAAGCCTTGAATTACCCCGAGAAAAAACGGAAATGCAAGGTTGGAGAAATATGCTCTCCGTGTAATATCACCTCTTAATGACCTAATTTGTCAAGAAAAGTTTAGCAATATTCTTTTTATGGGTGTGCAGTCACACCATGCCACAAATAGAGACCCTCTACCTCTTTGAATCTTGTCTACTGATGGTTCTGTTGCACTGCGAAAAGAGTAGAAGTTTCCGCTACTGTTCTGTCCTTATCTTCAAATGAGTGTTCAGTGGCTATAATAGTTCCAAAATTAACAAATATCACCCCATATTTTCTGTGGTAAGGTCATTTATGGGCCAGCTGAATATCCAGCTGGTTGAATCTTGGAAGTTCTGTAGCATCTGCAAGAAGTAGAAGTTACGGCTACTTTTCTGTCATCCTCTTCAAAAAATATTCGGCCAATAGTTCCAAAATTAGCAAACAGTAACACATTGACTGAATGGACTCAAGAGCGCCCCGATGGGAGGTCACTGTGACCTCCCAATAATTTCCGTATTCGGCACATTTTCCTGACAATTCGGCGATTTGAAGACAATAAATTGCAACATTGAAATTCTTTGTTCTTTTTGTTTTTAGAACTGTTTTTGAAAGATGCCTAATAATTTTTCTCACTAAGTAGTATGTATGTACGACATGCTTGCAATGTGGTGTATGCTTGTATTTTACCATTCGGTAAAATTGGAACTTCCTTCGGCAAATTGATAAATTTCCCCCTCCAAAATATTTAAGTTCAGGGCGCCCTTGAATGGACTGACGGTACGATTACGGAAATATTTATTGCCGTCATAAAAACGACGACAGGACCAAATTATCTTGCATCACGCTCTCAATGGAAGAGAGGTTAAAGACATTTATAAAGATAGGAAGTAAGCCTTTTTTTTTTTTTTAATGAATCATTTGCGTAGAATTCTTCAACGTTGCTTGTTTAAAAGCTGATCTTTGCTTTTCCTCTGTTAATTTTTGTGCCACTGCCTCTTCTTTTGTCCATCGTGTTTCTGTGACATACATTTTTGTATTGTTTGAAATAACTATTTTGTACCGTAATCGCTCTTGCTATTTTGTATTGTATAGTTGGCAACACCACAATTTCGGCAATGCTTCGAATTACGCGCGTGTAGCGTGCCTGTTACTTATCTCAATTATTACTACTTATCGTCATCATTATGTGTTAGTAAATCTGTTAAATTTATAATGTTGATGTTGTGCATTACTAGTACGAATGAAGACAGGGTTTCAGGGGTGAGTTGTCACCAGAACAAAAGATGCTCAATAGCAGGTTAATAACTAAGCTTCCTATTTGCAACAAAATGTTGGATCCTTAAATCTTCAAAAATATAAGTGTTAAATTTCAGCAGCGACAAATGAAACAGGAGTTTTGTTATGATCCTCCAAAATAAAAACTGCTGCTAATAAGATTTTTACAAGACACAGAAAATATTTGATTCCATCAAATGCTGGATTGTAGTTTTAATTTCAATTCACATTTAGATTACGATATGGGTAATTTTGACAACTCACCAATTAAGACTGCCTAATGACTGCAATGTTTCCTCTAACTCAAATCAAGCTAAGAATAATGTGAATTTAACCCAATCAAATAACAACCAATCTTTTCAGAAAAAATATGTTCGTATCTTTAAAAACTCTGCCTATTTAAGAGATTACGGCAGTTGAAATAAAAGAGGGGATGTGTGAGGCAACGCCATTATTTTGGCCATACTTCTTATTTTGTCATAATTATGGCCAATAGTTCCAAATGCGTTAATGTGTGTTAATGAATCTGTTGAGTTTATAATGTTGTTATTGGGCAGTATTAGTGTGAATCAAGACAGTTTCTATAAACTGTTTTCTTGTTACGAACATTTGTTCTGCTTGTTGCCATTTTTTTAAGATATAGAGTATGTTAACTCAGGAAGAAAATACCGCAATGTGTAAATAAGAAATTCCGAAATCCAGGAGTTCTCTTTTCTTTTATATTGGCACTTATAAGGTAAAACTTTTAATAACTCACACTTAAAAAATGACGCTCCAAATTCGATTTTACGTACTTTAACAAAATCTATAAAATTTACGGAAAAAAACTGTCAGCCAGGACGCCAGTTTTCTTCCGTTTATTTTTACAGAAATCTTCCGAAATTTTTTAACAGACTCTCCGTTTTTTTACTAAACTACTACGAAATCAAGGGCGGATCCAGCTTCTGGTTGAGGAGGGGGTCATTTTCGGAAAGGGGGGGGTCAAAGTGCATTTTTTGTGCAAAAATGGGGGGTTTTGGCAGTTCTTTCGTAAAATAAGTCCCAAAAATGCAATTTTTTTCTATATTTGGTCGGTTAAGGGGGGGGGGGTCATGACCCCCATGACCCCCCCTCTGGATCCGCGCCTGTACGAAATACATGTATACTAAAGTAAATTTACGAATATACCTGTGTTAACAGACAACTAAAAACACAATAATAAAATATTGATTAGGTTGCAATGAAATGAACTTTTCAAACGATTTGAGACTTACTCGCTTTTAAATAAATATAGCTCGAAAATTCGTGCACGAGAAACCAAAATCTAAAGACGCGGGGAAATTTCGAAGATTAGAAGAAAAAAAAAATCACGCGGTCAAACGATCGTTAACAGTTAATACGCTTATAACCCGTAACGGATTCAAAAAACAGAGAAATCCTGTATTTTATAATGTGCAGTTTTTTTTTTTTTTTTTGTAAAAAAATATGCAGAATTTCTTCAAAATTTATTTTTTACTGTGTCTTACGACTCATTACAAAATTGTCGACTAGAGTATTTTCTCAGTTCTATTTACTTTTCAACCCTTTCGTTCCAGCTCTCATGGCAGGCATAAAACAATTTCCTTGCGGAACTTCGTTTACTTAATTAAATAAAACAAGCAAAAAGAACTTGAATCCGGAACCTTGGCTGATTGAGCTGATAATCAGTTCGCGCTGCTTCATTAAGCAACTGATAATCTCTCCTACCCGGAAGATGTTTAGTTCTACGGGAATGTCAATAACAACTATGTTAGCTTAAAAGCCATCGAACTTTGCCCAATCGATATTGCTCAGGGAAGCAATGTGACTATAACCGAGACTGAAGAAAGTGAAAATTTCACCTGTCTTCAGCAGTTGGCAAATAACTTCGGATGCAGGTAAAGAATGTGACAAATTTTGAGGGGAGGAGGTTCGGAAATAATCGAAAGTAGTTCTATGACCTCCCTAAATGAGATCTTCCGCCATGTTCTGACAGATTAATTTGCCAATTAAACACAAGTTGCTATTGGCAACCGTCTGTGAAAACAGATTCTATTTTTTGCAAAGAACTGAGTAGTACCCGAAGTTGTTTATTTTTAGCACCTTACTGAAGAAAAATCTATTCCGGTAATGGTTTGGTATTTGCACACTACCATGACATTTGGTATAGTTTTTTCTGGATTTTCTTTTTTCTCTTTTTTCTGGAAATATACATAGAAGATATTGATAAACATTTCGTTTGAACAGATGCTCATACTAAACTTGTAGATAGTGCTGAAAAAACTGAAAAATGTCTAATTTTTCTAATCAAATTACATTTCTTGCTCAGATATTCACATAAGTAACTGAAATTAAAATCGAAAGAAAATCCGCTTTTATTTATGAAGTTTTTTTTATTTAAACTAAACAGGAAAAACACCTTTCACAGCCAGAAGAAAAATTAGGCTGTAGCTGTCTCCAATACGTAATGTGTGACGGGATATGAAGGTCATGTTTGGATTCAGGTGATGATTTTTTTAAGAATCAATAGGAATAGTGTCAGAAACAACTTTACCAAGGAGTGAAATCAGTGGACAGTACAATTTCGATAGATGCATTTCAAGAAAAATTAATGTCAATTTTATCCTTTAGGTGTTTTCTGACTTTTGTTTTAGTCTCTTCTACGAGTTATTAAACAGTTTTAGTACCATACCCCTTCACTTGCGGAGATTGGTTCTGTTGAGCCTCCGTTTGCGCATTTCATTTCATTTACACTAAATAAAATTAAAAACAGTTTAAATATCGAATCAGCACGTAAAATAATTTTCTGTTTCATGACGGTTAAAATCTGAAGTAGAAAATAAAACAAACAGTTTTTGTTCGTAAATGTATACATTATTCTTCCACAAAAAGAAAGAGTTATGATTTTAATATAAAAAATTTGATCGCAAAAAATTTTCTTTAGTGTTATCTTTTCAGTTATCATGTTATTTTGATAAAGGAAAATTTGAGTTAATCTTGGATTAAATCACACTCAAAACATGTTCAGCTCATAATTTTGTCCAGCGGTGTATTTTAAATTCGCAAACTTTTCAAGTAATATCAAGAAATTTATTGCATAAAGATAATTTCACTTCATTCAAATTTATACAATGCGTCTTTAAAAACCATGACATTAACAGCCAATTCCCAATTATATCATTATCAACATTACTACATCAAACGCATATAGACTAAGAAGCTCTATCAGCCGCAAAATTTGTAAGTATGCCCCCCCCCCCTCCAGAATAAAATTGCATTAACTTTCAAAAATATTTTTTAGTGATGTAACTCATAATGCTATTTCTCTGGATCTTGCGAGCTTCACCTTGTGCCCGCCTACACGCCGCAGGGGTGATCAAACGTAACGGCACCTGATGAAACGTACAAAATAAGAAATAAGAATTAATGTAGGACATATTGTGAGTTGAATGCTAGAAGTTCGTACCTATAATTTGTATATTTTGTTTATTTATTTATAGCTGTGGGGCCCGGCGTTGCACGGGCTTTAAAGTAGTGATGAAAATTTAAATAAACAACTCGCCGTCAAGGCAGTATATAATGATAGATAACCACCAAGGCAGCTCGCCTTTAAAGTAGCGAGGAAAGTTTCAGCAAACTACTCGCCGCCAAGGCGGCTCGCCTTTAAAGTAGTAAGGAAAGTTAAAACAAATTACTCGCCGCCAAGGCGGCTCGCATTTAAAGGAGGGAGGAAAGTTTTAACGAAACCGGTTTCAAAAAACTACTCCCCGCTAAAGCGGCTCGCTAAAAGACTTTCCCGCATCAAAAAGACAATCGCATTATTTGCACATGCTTCCTTAGGAATAAAAACAATGTCAAGTAGCACATATTTAACACTCTCCCTAATAAACAAATACAATTCCCTACCAAAAACAAATATTTCCAAACCGCTCTCTTCCTGTAACATTAATTGCAAAATTCCAAACAAAAAAGTTGTTTTAATATTTAGATCGCAGCCAACAAAAATCCCTGCTAAAAACATGAATTACAATTTAATTTGAAACACATTTTCAAAATGGTACCAGAAAAAAAAATATAGGTCATTAAGGCAGGAATTCAAGTGAAACAGGCCATCGCAAATTACAATCGCTACTGAAAATGAATTACATTAGAACGTTTCTTGATAAAAACATCGTGACGTCAGCGTGACGTTTGCCTATGAAAAACGAGCTAGATAAAACGTCACAGCCTACTTGGCGAATAAGAGGAGATCGCTGAGTGCTTGTGAGCTCTTATTGGCTCCACCCGTAGTGACGTCATGCCAAGTTAAGTTAATGATAATGTAATTCATTTCCAGTAGCGATTGCAATTCGAAGCGATCGCAGTGCTGTTTCACTTGAATCCCTGCCTTAGTAGGCAGGAATTCAAGTGAAACACGGACAATCGCATTATTTACCTTGTTGAAATGCCGTGAAATGAAATGCTTTTAAGAAACGAAATGAAGAAAAGGACACCAACAATGAATTTAAAAGATGTCGCCATAGCAACGCAATAAAACGTTAATAGTTTGATCAGGAAAGAGGTTTTCGAACTCAAAGTTCAAACGCTTGTAACTTTTTTTCTAGTGGAGATAAAAGCTTGGTTCTTTGACTGTAAGTCGAATTAATTCTGGGGTTAAAAATATCGCTCTATCCAATGGCGTAAAAATCAAAACTGTGGAATAATTAGTTTATTTTTTATTGATGGTTTTAAAGAACCAAGTATTGCAAGAAATCGGGTGAAGCCTTGCAAAAGGCAAGTTTAAAAATTGAATAACTCGTGCTGTGTTTAAGTTAGAGAATCAGAACAAACTGCATAGGACGGACAAAATTTTTCTGCTTCCAACGATATGTAACATTAATATGTGCAAGTAATTTTTAACCCCAGTATTCGGCGATTTATGTGAAAATTGCCTTGAGTTCGAATAAAAAACGAATCGCTTATCGAATCTTTTCAAACTATAGCCTAAAGTCTTTCTGGATGAATGGACTATTCAACACAAAAAGAATTTTTCAAATCGAACCAGTAGTTCCTGAGATTAGCGCGTTCAAACAAACAAACAAACAAACAAACTCTACTGCTTTATAATATTAGTAAAGATTTTTCATATAGCTTCGAGGGAAATTCAACAAATTAATGTTTTTTGACGATTTTCTTAGAATGTGAAGATTTGATTTAAATGTTTCTGAACTAGCGTTTCAAAATCATTTTTAAGAAACAGCATTTACATCTTTTTTGAACAAATTTTTAACAAAAATGAAACATTCTATTTTTTTTGCAAATTTTCAGTGATCTAATACTCAGCTGATTATATGTAACAGTACTAACTGAAAACAATAAAAGAATAATTCAAATACAAAGCATTTATTATATTTTATTAGCTTATAAAAATGCAAAAGCTCGTTGAAAATGTCGTGTGTATTGAGTGTAGTTTACTTTCAAGATTTAACTCAATTGAGTTTTCAAATACTGTTTTACAATAGATAAAACCATTAGCATAAATTGCCCTGAATTTCCTTCCGAAAACTATATGACTGCTTCGTTCAATGTATTATGAAAAATTTTCTTTTCTGATGATAAAAACACTCAACAAAAAGAGAACAAATCTCAATGTAACAACTTCCTCATGAACTTAATATTCATTTTTAATGCATCTTTATAAAGAAATCGAATAGATCATAAATAAAAACTATCATTTGAAAAATAAAGTTCAAGCTTAACAGTCTTTGAAAATCGACCATTACAGTAATTTGTAGGGGATAACCTCCTTTACATATAAAAGCTGTTTTCAGAAAGATCAAATGATTTATTTTTACTTCAAAATTTGTACATTCAATGAGGGTGTTTCCTTTAGTCAAAAGTATGTATTACTTTTAGTCACTGATATTGATAGAATAAGAAAAAATAAGGAAAAAAATTAAAAAAATACATAAATAAAGAAAAAATTAAATAGCTGGAAGTCAGAAAATACTTTCATTCTAACAACGGTTATCTATTTATTTATTTATTTATTTTTTCCTATGTCCGACGTCTGCAAAGCGAGGTCTCATATGATGTCACAAATTAAGGTGATGTAAAGTCACGCCGACGCATCAGCCTATTTGGATCTCTGGTAAATTTCACCAATAATATCTTTCAACACAAAAACTATCCAAAGCCATATTATAGCTCAACAAATTCAAAAAACCCTTTAACCATTAACCAAAACAAGTTTCAGGACAATGTCTCAATTTTTTTTCTGCAGTTATGTAAAATAGAGAGAGAGAGAGGAATTTAAACTTTTTTTTTTCTTAAGTACGCCCTTTTTTCCTGCTGTTCACAAAAACAATGTTTCTTCTCACTTAGGAGGAAAAAAACTGACAAAAGAGCTTTAAACTTTGAGCTTTTTTTTTTTTTTGCGAGAACAACCTCTAGTTGCAGAATTGTACAGAAAATTTGTTAAACTGTTTTGGACATGTTTATCTTCATTTTTTTTTTTTTTTTTTTTTTTTTTTTTTTTTTTTTTTTTGAACAAGATGAAAGGATCGGCAAAATTAAAAGTGTCCACGAGAGTGATTGTGTAATTTATTTTGTTTTACTTATTCATTTGTTTTATTTTATTTTACTTTTACTGGAAAGTACGCTAAAAATAAGCAAAATGTAACAATGAAAAGCTTCCAAATCAAAAATTGTAATGAGAAATTGTGTTTTTTCGACAATCACGTTGGTTAGCAAAATGAAACAGTTGTATCAAATCTATGCGAACAATCAGGAAAACTGGGATTTTTCCTCAACCTCAGTACCCCAATTCTGATATTCAAAACTTTTGTTTAGATACTAGTCAGGTACCCGGCCCTGCCCGGGTTGCTGTGAGTGTAGGGTGGTTTAGTGAAACTCATTCATAAATTTCCCAACACTAAAGTGTGTATCTATAAACATAATGGCTGCTTCTGTAAACAATGGCTATGTTATGGATAAACTATAAAAAAAAAATGCAAGCTAAAAAAAAATAGCAAGCTACAAATAATGTTTGAGTAAATAGGAAATGTTATAAGCTTGGTATATTAAAATCTCCATATATTATTTCTCTAAGCCGAATCCTATACCCGGTCGAAACTCGCTCATTTCTTTATTGAATTGCAAGAAAATTTATGATTTTGAAGCTTATCCCGCGGGCTATTGACGAAAATTAGACCCACCCTCTAAAAAGTGTCAGTTCGTTTTTTATTCGAACTTCAATTTTTGGGCACAAAATTGACTCTATCTAGCGAAATAATTGTCGTATCGTCTCCATTTTGATTTCATTCGAAAGATTAAAAAAAATGCGTTCTTTAGAACGTTTCTCCGCTAGCGCCGCGTAACGAGAATCTCGAAAATCCACGTTTAAGCGACTTATAAGCGATTGAAGTTTGAAAAAGTTAAATTTTTTGCTCAACTGTTAAAATCGTTACATTGTTTTTCAAATCAATTTTAAATGCGACATTTCAAGCCAAGGCTTAGCTCGGTAAACCTTAATTGTAACTTTTATTGTTTCAAAATACTATGGTAGTTTTGCGATAACGTTAGTATTTAGTTTAGTAGTAGCCTTGGGTATTTGATTTTAATATAGGGTATCACTTTTGTAGTAGTTGTAAAAGTGAACGTGTCTTTGATCTCTTTGAAAAGTTGTCAGAACGACGGCAGTAGATGGCGATGTTGTGCAAATGAAGCCAATAAAAATTGTCGTATTAAATTTTAAGTTTAGAGTTTTTTTTTTTTTTTTTTTTTTTGCGGAATTCCGTACGGGTCACCTAGTACATATATATTTACAGTATCAATCGCACTGAAATTAAACATTTCCAAATATTGCTCGTTAAATAAGTCCCATTATTAGTTTCTATCCTCGTGACAACATTGGTGAGGTGAAAACATCTTATGTACCTAATTTAGAAATTTTTTTGACTATAAACTCTTTCTATTCTCTAACTATTGCCAAAATCAATTTTTTTTTTATTTCACCCGTTAGCGATTGTTGGCTCAGATAAATATAAAAATCTTTAGAAGGCAATAAATTCCATACTTACTCCAGAGAAGCCTTGGTTTAAAATTTTCAATATGATTACAATCAATATTGTTGCTGCATGGCACCAAATTTTTGCAACAATGGGTTGAAAATCTAATCATTTAATGGGGAAATGACATAAAATTAACTGTTTTCCATAATAACTTTTTTAAACTAAGCTTTTTAGAAAGCTTATCCTGCTCTCTGTTACTGTAGCTATCTACGGTGAAAAAATGGTTAAAATCGGTTCAGTAATTTGGAAGATTACCCCGGTCATACGTTTTCAAAAGTAGTCTTTTATGTATATAGATTTTTTTAATCTCACTTACTTCTTTTTCTTTGCTGTTTCTATTTGACTTTTTATCCTGTTTTTCAGCATTTATCTGTTGTTTAGAAAAAGGGCATTTGTGACTGCTGAGAGTTATAAAGAAACAAATAAAATAACTTATTTTTCAACAAAAATTTACTACCCTATTTTAACATTTTAGATAGAATTTTCGTTAGAACAGAACGGAATTTAAAAAACTTAATTCAGAAAGGCTAAGCCGTGTTGTATAGAACACAATTTTTATTAAAAAACTGCAACATTTGCAGCATTTTTATTCTTTACATTCGGAACTAACTACGTTACTATTTACCATATTATACACGTTTTTTTTTTAGTTTTGTATTAGTATTAAAACTGTAACATTGATATAGTTTTATACGCAAATTAATGTGAATCAAAATTTTCAAACCGTTCATTTTCATTATCTTTTCCTTCCATCATAAAATCCATTCGTTTCAATATTATAGGGAAAAAAAGCTTGAATATTTTTACTGCTAATAATTTTATTGGGCAATGACAAATTGCTATTTGTTTTTGTTTTTTTTTTTTTTGGACCTTAGACATCGTGTGCTCCCTTTTTCAACTTGTACTCTAAGTCTGCAACAGGGCGTCACTCTGCGCCCTCTACCGGGACGTCCAAGGGTAGTGGGCTGTGCCCATGAGCGCACACACTACCACCTACACACACACACACGCCGACGCTGATATACACACACGTCTACACATACACACAATTCGTCATGGCGAAAAACATAATTTTTATTAAAGTGTCAAAATTTAGTCAGATCATAAGTTTATTTATTTATTTATTTACTTATTTTTAACTACTTTTTTTCGTAATTTGTCTCCTCTATTTTCGATTTTTGCTTCACTTGCTTTTACTTTTTTAATTTAATTTAACATCTACATTTTTATTTTATTTTTACTTTATTTATTTATTTGCCAAAAGGTTTGGAACTTTTGCTGAAATTCCCATAGGAACCTTATGGACTTCCTCTGTTCATTTCTCTTCACGTTCTGCTGATATTAAATTGCACTTCAGTAAGCTAGGGGTATCGTGTATCCGCGCTTTTTTTTTTACTAAGCACTTACAAACGACAAATCCCCATTTGGGGCCCTATTTCCTCCCCTGAAACATCGTGAGTAAGTGATAGATTTGTTCACGCCACGGATTTCTGTCAAAGAGGACTTGATAGAGTATAACATTAAACGTGAAACGTTAGAATAAGTGTGCTTTGTTTCACACACAACACTTCTTTGTATAGTTTCAGATGCTTTGCGTCAAACTGAGTAACTTTCTGTGACACGAAAGATTAAACTGCCATTCTATTGTTTAAAAATAAGTACAGTGGGCCCCGCTTAAACGAATACTGTCGGTTGCAAGAAATATTATTCGATTTAGCGGGGTATTTGTTTAAGCGGGGATCTTTAATGTTGCGTCTATGGCATGGCGAAATATTCGATACCGGGATATTTTATTCGTATAAGCGGGTGATTCGTTTATCCGTTACCCGATTAAGCGGGGCCAACAGTATTACATATAACGGCATTTTGAACTCGGTTTGCCGCTTTTCTATGGCAAGTAAAAGTAAAGTGTTTAGTGTAAATATGTATTCGGAATTCATAAAAATGCAAGAAATTCAATTAAATTTTAAAAAAACATTTAGTCTTGGCTACATGCCTTTCAATATGCAATACAATTTTCTTAGTTGAAATTGAGGAAATATTTAAATATTTCTAAGAAATAAATTGAAAAAGAAAAAAACAAAAGACATTATGCAAGTTTGATAAATTTAAGAAATTTCTTCCTGAGAAATATTTTTACAATATTTACGTCCTTAACTTAATTGCACTGCAATTGAAGGGGCAAATGGATAAAGGTGATATGTGACATTTGAATTTCGCCGATTTATATGAATTCCAATTAGTGTGTGCTCAATTGTGTTAACTCACATTCACCGTTGAAGGGGCAAATGAATAAAGATGATATGTGACATTTTTTTAAATTTCTAGAAAAAGCTTTAAAAAAAATTATTACCTTTTCACCTTCATCCGTGGTATAAAGGCGGCTTATTTGGTGGCTTTTCCAAAATTGTCACATATTACCTTTATCCACTTGCCTAATCAATTGACCCACGCTCTTGAAATCTGTCTTGTAACATTTTTTCAAATAAAATCGCTCTTATATATTTTAATGAATAAGTTTTTAATGAATGAAGCCTAGACTTGTTTTAAGCTTTTGGTTCTGAAATTAAGGAACATAAATTTCTTATGTTTTTAAAACCTGAGGTCAGAAGTTAATTGTTGAACATAAACTAAAAAATGCATATTTATATGTATATATAGCTTGAATTATATTTACCCCCACACCCCACCTTGAGATGTTTAAATATGTTATTTCTGGTAATTGCATTGCTCTATTTCTAACTATCCTACCATTATTTTAATAATGTTCTTGTATCTGTTAGCATAAACGGAAGAAAACTCCTAAAGTTTCGTACATTTATCCAAATTTTAGTAATATTTCGATTCCACGGTAACAAACGTATTAATACCCTACAAAGACTTCAAATATGTTAATCTGTGATTCATTGAATAAACATCGTGAAAAACCTGAACTCAAGTGCCACACGGCGTGTCCCCATTAAACCCTTATTTTCGCAACTGATCGTCCTAGATGCATACTTCCAATTGCAAAAATACTCAAAATAAGGTGCCGATAAGGTGCAGTTAGTAAATTTACACTTTGAAACGAAAATATAAATCAGTGGAAAAAACTGCGAAGTCTAAATTTTAAGACGGAGCCTAGATGCTCTTAGAAAAATCAAAAGCATAATAATCCTAAATATGGTTTTAAAAAACTAAAAAATACGCTTTTAGAGTTAATCAAACTAAAAAGAAGATTTTCAAAACTATTGAATATCCGCTAGGTTTACATGCACTTATAATGCATCAACATGTAATGTAGTTTAGCCTTTAGTATTAATAATAGTGGTAAATATATTACTTTTATATTTTCAAAGAACATGAATTTTATCTTTAATTCAGATTTGCGTACAAACAACTGAAACACTTGTAATACATCAACATGTAATATAGTTTAGCCTTTAGTATTAATAATACACTCATGTCCTAAATTAAGGATAGTTCAGAATCACCAGAAAATCGAACTCTAAAATCAATAAATCAACCGTAAAATAGCTACACACATCTTCACGAATAATATGCAAATTACAGGAAGCAACTGGATGACGCCAATTGTGCGCCACAATGACGAGAGTGAAAGAGAGTGATGGCAATGAAGTAAAAGTGTTCGCCCGCTTTTTACAAGCCTTTAGGTGCTCTAGCAGCGTAGTAATGACCAAAGGAAGCATTCTGATGACCTTTTACACGGTAGAATTAACGGTAGCCTGGAATGTGGGCGCACTCAGCAGGAGATTTCTGAGGAACTTAGAATCGCCCAGAGTGTCATCTCCAGGCTTTGGCAACGCTTCCTAGACGATGGTAACGTGAGCAGACGTTACAACAGAGGTCGTCCTCAAGTGACAACACCGAATGAGGACCAGTATTTGGCAGTTTCTGCCAAAAGAAGCAGACGGAGCACAGCATCAGACCTATCTCGTCAGTTCTCTTCAGTTACTGGGACGGCAGTTTCAAGTCAGTCTACAGACGGTTACGGTAGATTGGACTGTATGCCCGTAGGCCTGTCAAATGTGTCCCAGTGAATGTAAGTCACTGTCGTCTTCGCTTAGCTTGGAATAGAGAGCATGCATTATGGACACCGCAACAGTGAACCTTTGTGGTGCTTTCTGACGAGTCTAGGTTCAGTTTGCAATCAGATTCCCAGCGGATTTTCCTTTGGAGATAGCCAGGTACCCGTTACCACTAAGAAAACATCGTTGTGCGACACCGTTATGGTGATGCAGGATTGCTCGTTTGGGGAGGAATTATTCTGAGTTCCAGGACAGAGCTACATATTCAAACTGGAACCATGATAGGCCAAATCTACCGGGACGTCATTCTGGATCAACATGTACGCTTATTTCGGGGCGCCATCGGTGCAGAATTTGTGTTTATGGATGATAACGCCCGTACGAACCGTGCGAACATCGTGAACGAACGGCTTGAATCGGAGGATGTCACCCGTATAGACTGGCCAGCATTCTCACCAGACTTGAATCCAATTGAGCACGTCAAAGGGTTATGCTTGGCCGGCGAGTTACAGCCCGTCAACCACCTCCTACATGTCTATCGGAGCTTCAGAGAGCATTGATTGTTGAGTGGTGTAATATCCCCCAAGTACAGATTGATAGCTTGATTCTGAGCATGCCTAGGCGTTGCACAGACTGTATTTCGTCGTTTGGAAGACACACTATGAATTCGCTTTTATAATAACCGCGTAACATTAATTTTTGTGAAAATGATATTTCTTGCAATTTGCCCAGGGAGTAAAAACAACAATTTTACTTGATAATATCAAACATGTAGCATCTTTTTTGCTATTTATCTTTTGTTTAATAAATAGGCTTTACAACTAAGTGGTATTTGTTTTGCTTCTGACTCTTTATTTGGCTGAAACTTGCATTATCCTTCATTTATGGATATGAGTGTAGTATTAACCCATTAATGCCTAGCGTCCCTTTTTAGGGACGATCCAAAAAGTGTCTGAATTTTCCAAAAATGAATGTTTCAACCAAATAACTGTGTTCCATTATTACTTTGGTATTGTTTCAGCTCATTATTAACAGATTGGAGCACATAACTACTGTAAAATGTGTTCTGTAACCGTGTGACGAGTACACAAAATATCTTTGGGAAAAAAAATGTTAGGCATTAATGGGTTAAATATGTTGCTTTTATGTTTGTAAATAACGTGAATTTTATCTTTTATTTAGAGTTACATCCATGCATACAAACAAACCCACATGTGAAACTAATAAAAGCGTATTCAAAAGGCAGGCCCGTCATTTAGGGGGGCAGTGGGGTCAATTGCCCCCACCCCCTGACTTTGAGAAATCAAAATATTTACATAAAGTGGGCGTGGTTTTTGTTGTTTTCTGCTGAAATCGAATTGTATTTTTACCCTTTGCCTTCCCCCCTCCCGTGGAAAAACTTGAAATGACGGGCCTGTAAAAAGGTAAGGTTTTAGTGGAATCAGACTGCAGGACTGCAAGTAAATTTCTGCAGCTATAGTTTTAATGAATGAAGAAGCACGTTGTTTTCATGTTAGATTTATGTCTAATTAGTGTTTTAAACGATTTCACTAAAAGTAGTCAAAAGAATATTTTCGTTCAATTACTTCTCCTTTTCGAAGCTACTTGAGTAACTACAATTTGCAAGGAAAATGGAGCCAAAAACCTTTTTCCTACAAAAAAAATCTTCCAATCAAATTTGCACGAGATCATTTTTTAAAGAGGTATCAGATTTAAGTGCTTCACTGCTATTTTATTCACAAATCTTTGAAGATTAAGAAATGACTCAACTTACGAATCGAAACAATTTATTTACAACGCATTCCAGAGAAATAACACATTGAAAGAAAGTTCAGAAGAACTCATTCCGTCATACGCAAAGGCACACACCTGAACAGTTAAGTTTAAGACTCGCGATTCAGTTTGCCTCTTTTAATCTCCAAGAATTTAATTGATTTTTCACGCTTTCAACTGAAATGTTACAAAAAAAAAATTCTTGTCTTTGCTCGCTATCACTTTTTCTCACCTTACGAAGGTAAGTGGCATTTATTCATTTTAAAGGAGTAAATGGATAATGTTAACGATAGTGCTTATTTTCAGACAAAAAAAAAGAAGAAAAGTCTCTAAATTAGTTTAAAAAACTAAAAAATGCGCTTTTTGATGTACTTGTAATACATCAACATGTAATATAGTTTAACCTTTAGTATCAATAATAGTATTTAATATAGTACTTTTTTTTGCAAAGAACGGGAATTTTATCTTTTATTCGTAGTTACATACAAACAACTGAAACACATATAATACATCAACCTGTAATCTAGTTTAGCCTTTAGTATTACTAATACACTGCGATGCAAAAGTTTAGACAAAATGCAAATATGTGAATAAAAAGAAAACTATTCAACGAAATATTTTCAAATTTCTACTGCTGGTACACAATATGGTCCCAAATACGTGTCTGGAGTTCTTATAACTATAACTGGAATCAAATTTTGGATATTACAAAAGATATTTTTTTACATTGTTGCAAAATTTTAGACAATAGTCAGATTTTATGCAAATATCCCTTGAAATGTGATTGATGGAGGAAATGCGGGACTGTATTATTCATTTATAAAGTGCAGAGATTGCTGAATAAATAATCAAAATCTCAAAAGCTCTTTAGTTCTCGTGTTAAGAAGATGAGAAAGTTTGGAAGCCGAAATTTGAAAATGAACCTACTTTATTAATTTTTTGTCTTTTAAATCGGCTCTAGTATGATAGTGCATTGTTTTTTACTTTGTGGAGAGCAAATTAAGACATTCGTATCGATCAAAAAGTCCAAGAAAAATTATATTTCTTAAGGATAAAGGGAATTGAAAAAACGGTTCAGACTGACGATTCGCCCCTTAATCCTACAAAACTTCAACTTGGGTCAAAAACAGCATGTGGCAGCATAAGTAGATGAACAACTGAATCGGAATGCATAAAAAAAACAAAGAATTGTACTTGAGCCTTTTCAAACAGAGTGTCCCAAATAAGCCAGATTTTACTGGTAAAAGCAGAACAGCATATAATCATTGGATATGTCTCAAGTCCCGCGAAAAGAATTGTAATCCATCTAGGCCATCCCAATTTTAATAATTTTTATCAAAGAAAGCACCATTCATTTTTTAGTCACGGTGATACATATGCTGCTTTTCACATTAAAATCTGGCTTATTTGGGACACTCTGTCCGAAAAGGCTCAATGCACAATTCTTTGTTTTTTTATGCATTCCGATTCAGTTGTTCATCTATTTATGCTGTCAGGTGCTGTTTTTGACCCAAGTTGAAGTTTTGTAGGATTAAGGGGCGAATCGTCAGTCTGAGCCGTTTTTTCAATTCCTTCATCCTTAAGAAATATAATTTTTCTTGGACTTTTTGATCGATACGCATGTCTGAATTTGCTCTCCACGAAGTAAAAAACAATGTACTACCATACTAGAGCCGATTTAAAAGACAAAAAATTAATAAAGTAGGTTCATTTTCAAATTTCGGCCTCCAAACTTTCTCATCTTCTTTACACGAGAACTAAAGAGCTTTTGAGATTTTGATTATTTATTCAGCAATCTCTGCACTTTATAAATGAATAATATAGTCCCGCATTTCCTCCACCAATTACATTTCAAGGGATATTTGCATAAAATCTGACTATTGTCTCAACTTTTGCAACA